>BGPR01040400.1:0-13971 GCA_013235015.1 Araneus ventricosus | reverse complement strand
CACATCCTGTTTCCTCATTCAAGAGACCCAGCAGATTCCAAAATTAGGACGGCATAGCGCATTTAATGCGTATCACGTGAGCATGCATGGGATGCTGTTATTCAGTAAGAAACAACTCCACTGTGCACATTTAGAGAAGTAAACGGTTTTGCTTAACATTACAGAAAAATTTCTAATGCTATAGTTTTCCAAAATTACTTATTGCACATTTAATATTATTTTATTTCAATGGTTTGCAGTTAGCTCGAGATTGCATGGCCAACTAAACACACTTAGGTACATTTTCAATAATGTATCCAAAGCTCATAAGATATTAGCCAGTCCCGACTGCACAACAACGTCCAGTTTATCCCTAAATAAGAATTATAAATAACATTTGTTTGTTTCAAATCGAATTTCAATGAAAAATTGAATATCTATGTTTCAAAGGCTTCGTTTGTTTCCTCAAAATATCGAATGTGGGATTTTTGTTTTAATGTATAGAATCAATGTGCTCGATTTTTAGTAGGCATTTTATAACCGAAGTTATGAGTTCAACTAAATGTAAAGTTTGTTGTGGCTGCTTCTAAATTTTGAAGCTGTTTTCTTTTTTTCAGTTTGAGTCTTTGCACGTTTTAGTTATTATAAACATGCATTCATAAAGTCGATAAAACTAACTAACTATCATTATAATTTGACGCAGTTACGGAATCAAATACCAACTAACATTTTACAAATTTCGAATTCACCATAGAAAACTATATGCATGTGCGCATAATTTGTCGCCAAAAATCGAACCAAAGGCGATCAGTTGCACTTCAAATTCCTTGTCATGTGATAATTCATTTCGGACAAAACGCAGCATTAGAATATAATCTTTTTCTCTAACGTTTTGCTGAAAATGCTATATCACCAAATGTTGTTTTTGAGTTGGTTGCCCATTGCATAGCTGAGCAAAATCCTATAACTGTTGTGAAAGAAAATACTTACGTTCAAATACAGAAATGTAGATAATTTTTCAAGAAATTTTATGAATTTTGATACATGGTTAATATGGAAAAGTTAAGTTGCTCTAATTTTATAAGAACAGTCAACATCTTTGACGAGAATTTTGTGCCAAAATTATCTTTGAGAGAATGCAAATATTCTAGCAGTTTTTCGCATTTTGCTTTTGAAGTAAACCTCTAAAGGTTTGCCATTTTGAAAAAGTCACTTTAAGAATTAAAAACAGAAAGTGCAATTTTTTTTATTGATTATTTTAAGTGATTACTTAAACAAAATTGAAACAATTGTTATGCATTTCTGCATATTTTTTCGAAAAATCATATACGTAGGTGTTATTGTTTCAAAAATAATGTCTTAATTTATTTTTAATTACGAAATGCAGCAAGCATTTTTACTGTCAAATTATGTAAAATGTGTGATAAACAAGTCAGACAAACAATTAATTGAATAAATTAGGGAATGCAAATTAAAAACCCAAGAGATCAATCAAAAAAGTCTAATGAAAAATATGTAATTTCCAAAAAAAAAAAATACGAGTTATTTTCCAACTTTAATGTGCACTTAACCTTAAAAGCAAAATATCTTATGATATCAAAGCAATTCAGTTCAGGAGAATTTCAAAGAAATAAATATGTTGGGCAAAAAATAAACTTTTATTTATTTCCAATTTATAGAAAGCAATGAATTATATTTTATTATTAAGATTATATTATAGTATATTGGGTCATGGAAAGGTTTTAACCTTGTTTTTTAAAACTATAAGGAAACACTTTCTATTACAATGGAAGTCGAGGAGACCTTAATAAAAATTAGATTTATCGAAGAATTCGATTGCAGATAAAATAGTCTAAAATGAGTCGAGTAAGAGAAAACCACAAGTTTTAAACTAAAAATGGCAATAGATATTTATATTTAATATTTTGCTGTTTAAATCAACAATACATCATTAATAAATGAATAGTATACAATTTTGATAAGTAAAATGACAATTATTATAATTAAATTTTTTAACAAAAAATTATAATACCGTCAAGGAACAAGTAAGCAATTTTAATAGACAAACAGTATATAACACTTTAAATTCATCAACTATGAAATAAAATTTCAAAACAAACAGTACAATTCACATCTAATGTAACAAATTAGAAAAAATAGAATATTTTAGTGCTGTTTAGACTGAATACATTGCAGAGCGGCTTAAAAAATTATTCACTTACTAGAAAAAGTTCAAATTCAAAAATTTTTATCTGATAGTATTTATCTCAATTCCAAATGTTCTATAGTAACTCCAGATTCGACAAACACGATATATGCAATTCAAATGCGCTTTCTAGGGATTTCAATGAAATAGTGGTAGCTTTTCCATTTAGTTACCAAAAGCAAGTAGACGGAATTTATTTCGCAGAAATATTCTACATTACCCTCAGCCAAGTCTTCTCACATTTCATCCTAGACAAAAATGGTCTTTAATAGAAAATGGAGACATTTCCGGAGATGTTCTTGGAGAATTTCTTCAGTTAAAAGCCATCTCCATTCTCCTCGTCGAATGTTATTGCGAAAGTTATTATGAAACTATTATTTTCTCAGGAAACAAGTCTAAGGTGTAAAAGAGCATTAGACTCTAGACCGTTGCTCCTTTCCTTGAATTTGAGCCCACGCAGCAATACAGTCTCTTTTTGCTGTAGTTTGAATGGTTAAAGACCTGGCTTAGGGATTTGCAGTTTATTGTTACTAAGGTGAGGTGATGCCATTTGGTGAACGCGTAGGAGGTTTAGTGGAGTGTTGGATCGCATCTAAAGAAAGACTAAAGAAAACTAATTTGCGTACAATGACTGTTTCTGTAACTAAATCGAACCGGAGATTTTAAGAATTTATGAATTGTTAACAGTACGGAAATGTCATATAAATTTAAATTTCTTCGCGAGTTCTTTTTTACTCTTGGTTTCAAAGTCTGCTTTGAAATTTCGGTACGTTGAAATAATAATTAAACAGTTCATGGCAAAAAGCGTTTGAATTCAAGTTTATTGAAGACATTGCTCTGGAAGATTCCCATGATAGTTTGCCTTTTATTTGTAGGGATACCATTACAAATAAAATTTTTATTTGTTTGTAGGAATTTTATTTGTAAGTATACCATTACAAATAAGAGACAAACAATATCATGAAGATTCTTTTTCACGAATATTGTAATTTTATTTAATGGGCCATACTCTTGAATGGTTTAATATTTATTTATTAATAGTGAAACATTAATTTTAACACACTTTGAACTGTTGTAAAGTGACTCTGGCAACAATTAACCCTCTTGCTTAAGTAAATATTATAAAACCTGAAAATCACTCGTCATGGTATGACGGGAGCAAATTGCCTCTTCATTCGAGATATTTCCCGTCAAATGTGAAGTGTTTAAATAGATATATATGGGACAGAAGTGTTTAACATTGATTTGAAAACAAATAAAATAAACATATGCTTTATGACAGGAAATATATTTTTTATTTACATATTATTTACGTATTTCTTTATTCAAAAAAACCTCTTGGTAAAAACAACATTCCGTGTGAAGTATTTTTCGTTGTTTAACAATTTTCCTTGTACTTCAGATGTCTAATCAAAACAAAGCACTTCTCTGCTTGTCAAACGTTGCCAAAAAATATTATCAAATTATATCATCACGATTGCAATAAATAATCATATGCATCGTAGCGTCTAAACTATATAACACGCATGATATACCACCGACGTGATTTACTACTTTCTATTGAAAAATGGAAATTAATTTGAAATATATGATCAATATAATTTAAAATTTATATAATTTAAAAGAACAAAATTCAGCTAAGCTTTAGTTAAAAACATATTATTGAATAAAATAAATATGGAATCTTGCTACTTTCTTAAAAACAGAATTTGTAGAATTAGAGAGCATAGACAAATAGGTATCAACACATTTCAAGCATGAATGAAATTCACACGTAAAATGATACAGGTTTTATATGCTGCTAGACGGCGTCACTATTTCCATTTCGCTTCTCTTCTTCTGCCAGCAGTTACTGCATTTATGTGTATGTCGTAGGCGAATTGAGATGATCAGGCTTATTGCGAAGAGCCTAGTCATTTCGCAATCCACCTGACTCCAATTTGCCAAGCGGATTGCAAAATGACTAAGTTCTTTGCAGGCTCTTTGCAATAAGTCTGATTATCTCAATTTGCCTACGACATATACGTGCATTGCGATGATTTTAAATACATTTTATATACGTTTTGTGTCGTTGCTATATTTATAAGTCAGTTTTTAAAAATAATATGAAGAAAGACGAATCAAGCCTAAAATATTATCATGCTACGATGAATCGGACAAGAGGTTCGAAGAGGTAATATTTTTGATTCTAACTGTTAACAGTACGAAAGAGAAATATCCTAAGTGAAATTTCGTAAAATATTTTTTTGAAATACTCTTCGAAAACAGTTTCTTACCAATGTTTTTTGCTGAACAAAGTCCAAATAACTCAATGTTATTATTTTTTATTCCACTTCGCGTAAAAATGGAAAAGGTCATAATTTTTAAAATTTTGCCATTTAAAATCAAGCCATGTAAAAGAATTTCGAAACTATTCAGCAAAACATTCATTTTTATGTAAACAGAAACGAAATGAATTCTATGAAACGTTCGGTTATTTCAGCGTAAAATATCCTGAAACGCGTTTATTCATTTTAAGAAAGTTGTCGCACTTGTTTGCCGTCTCGCGAAGCAATGAATGACATCGTTTTTCATTAATTTATGCTGTGACCTAGATCATGAAAATGGGTCGTTATGAAGAACCTCGAGAAAGTTTAACCCTCTTCCTTTGTTACAACTTCCATAATTGCTTGACCTTTTATTTTCTTTCTTTTAGGACGGCATAAGAACTATTACAAGTTATTAATGGAAGATATGATTTGTTATTAAATAGTTTCTGTTCTATAGTAGCACCCAAAACCTAAACTAAATTAAGATTCATTAATTATTTAAAAAAAAGAATCACATTTAAGAAAATCAGAAATAAGAAATAATTTAAAAAGAGCAACTCAGAAAGCTCGAATTTTTAATGTTAAATGCGATAGATTTGGTGGACACTTGAAAGAATTTGAAGTCAAAAATGTTTAGGAATTTAGGCGTTATATTGATGCCCTAAGAATGAAATTTTGATTAAGGAATAATAGACCAATAGAGAACCAAGAAAACCGTTGAAATTTGGCATGAGCATTTCCTTAAGTCAAAGAACAATGGCAAAATTAAGTTTCCCATCTACCCTCACCCTATAGGGAATTAAATTTTAGGCCCTTTTAGCATAGCCTGATCTAGAGATTTAAAATATGGTACAAAGAACAATTAATGTCAAATTAAGTCTCCCACTGCTACTATACCTTATAATGGATTGAATTTTATAGCAATTTTTCTACACACACTCTACAGGGTGTTAGACTTTTGGCCATTTTAAGTAACAATAGGGGCTAGAAATGGTAGAGAAAAATTAGTCACGAAATTTCCCATGTATCCAAGTCCTATAATGGGATGTGGTTACATTTAAAGCCAATTTAGAAATCAATGAGCTAGGTACAAAACACAGCATAAAGAAAAATTGACAAAATTAAATCTCGAATCTGCCCAAACTCTATAGGATGTTAGATTTTAGGTAATTTTAGGAACCATTGGAGTTAGACATTGCCCAAATAACAATTAATGACGAATTTAAATTTCCCATCTACTCACACTCTACTGTAGGTTAAATTTTCTGTCTTTTTAGGAGCCCCTTTAACCAGAAACTTAAAATATAGCACAATTAATGACAAAATGAAGCCTCTCATTTACCCATATCCTACCGTGGTTTTAATTTTTAGCCAGTTTAAACACATTTGCAAGAGACATAAAAGAAGCACAAAGATTCTTCGTTCAAACCACTTACTTATATTTTATATTCGATGCCCCCTCCCAAAATGTGAATTGGTACAAAAAACAATACATTTCAAAATTATATCAAATGCCCGGTACAATTTTGATTTATCGCCTTTTACATTGAATTTAGAACTGGTAATGATGTCGAATGTAAAATATTAGGCAATAAAAATGCAATAATTACATTTTTAAGGAATATAGCATCATTATAAATTGGGGAAATAATATTTTTGGAATGAAGGTAATTTTGATTGGTTTGTACGTAACTGCATCTTGGATTTTGCTATTGCGTCCGCTTCGTGCATAAATCTGACAAAATCTAGGTGCCTCGCGTAGAAAATATAATAAAATCTAGAGTAGTGCGTTTTCATTGATTCCTACTGTAGCTCACAATAATGGTAACGTGTTTCTGTGAAAATAATAGACCTAGTAATTTTTTAAAATTTTTTTAGTTTTTTGATAGTGTCATTTATAGCATTTAATCTTGTGAAAAAATTAATAATTCTAGCTTAAAATTTATTCATTATTTCATTTACGGTCATTATTTATAGTTTGACCTTTTATTTTGTACCCACAGCTAAGATGCAAGTGGGAGAAGCTGTTGGTACAGTCTTTAGTGAATAAATAATACCACTTACGTGTTATTACGAGATGTAAACATGATGTTGTTGTCGGAGTTTGTCAGCCTCTGCAGAAACGCGTGGGCAAAAACCGAACTTGGTTGCTGATATTTTCAAACTTGGAAATCGTATCTTTCGTATCGGAATGCTTCGAGTTTATTGGGGGAAAAAAGCATATACTCTATTTTATTTAGACTCGTATTAATTCGGCATTTAAAGGAACATAATATTAATAAAGGTAGAAATAGTAAGAATAAAATGGTTAGTAGAAAATTGCATCAAAAACAAATTACTGGAGGCCGTCTTTTTCAAACATCCGCGGATGTTAAAGGCGTAGGACTACTTTATATATACTCTCGCGTGACTATCTTTTCCGATTTTCAATTTTTTTTGTAACTTCTGTTGTTACCCTTTATCTCTAAAACAAGACATTAGTTATGTTTTTCACATATGTAGTTACCGAGATATGGAGGATCTCCCATACCAAGTTTTGTGGCGTTTTGGCGTGTGAATCAAATTTCTTCCTGAGACCCCAAAGGGAGGAACGTAGTCCTACGTAAAAAAAAATCAAGAAAGCCAACAAAATGTATTCAATTATATTTCTTCCCAGCTCTATATTTCTTAAACAAGAAATGTAGAGCTGAAAATATGGTTATTTTCGATAATGACTATGATTATTTTAGATACTGATTATTTAGTACTGTTTGACTGATTTTAACTTACAGGAGCAAAATTCAGACGACGACGACGAGAGACGGATTGTTAGATGGAGTGCTTGAGCTAATTAGCTCTCAACCTCCAGGACCGAACAGAAGATAATTTGAGTGTTACATTATAAAGTGGGAGTAATTAATAGAATGGAGGGATATACCATGCTAGTATATCAATGGATAAAGAGACGGCCTACGCCTTAACAACGAGGAAAAAGGAAGGAAGGAGAAGAGAAAGGGAAAGGATCTGTAAGGCAAGAAACAATTAATGCATTCAGCAATATACACAATACCGGCGATTTAGGGATTACTTACCTTAAGGTGCAAAATTCAGCTCGATTGTGGATTTCAATCATTCAGTCATGAATTTCAACAAATGGTAGATTTTTAAAAATAATTAGATGGATACACAATATAATAATGAACTTCATTCTCCGAATTAAGTGAGCCAAAGTGGTCTTGTAGTAAGGTTTCGGCGCCGGGGTAGATGGATTCGATGTCCAAAATTCTGTTGCAATGAAAATCAACAGTGTAGGGTCTGGGGCTCTTTGGATATAAGGTATCCCGCTGGTGCGGCATGGAAATGTGGAGAGGGAGGTACCAGCCCAGGTTTCTTCGTCATTTGACAACAGATCAAAATTATAAGGTCCATTCCTGATTAGATGTCGTATTGCTTCAAAACGGGGCGTTAATAATAACTATTTAAATCCTCAAATTAAGTGCCTATAAATATTCTTGGGACACACGTCTGCTATTTGCTCATGCTAAACTCAGTATTTGTACTTAAATTAAAATTATTTTAATAAAAGAGTATTTCGGGGCCGTGTCTCTTTCCTGGACTTCAACGACCAACAACCAAGAATTAGTTCTGCACTGTAATGCATTAAATGCAGCTCTAAAATACTGCTAGGGTATATGTGTTGAGAACAAATTATTTAGCTTCAATGCAAAAACTAACAAATAAAATAAAATAAACGGCTTTTCGCTCGAGTGATTTCAGCGCCCTCGTTCCTTGGGCGCTTTTGTTGTGGAATACGGAAGCTCTTCCTCACTGAAGAACCTCACTGTATAATTAATAAGTTAATCTAATAAGCGTTCGGTGGGGCAGCGCGAGTTGAAGGAAAGAAACGTAATTAGCGTCCTCTTGATTCGTTGTGTGCTGAGCTATTATTTGACGACGCTTGATGGAGATGAAAAACGTTAATGAGACATTCATAGTCTTTGACTTGGCGTGCGTATTGAGGGAATTTCGTCTTTTCATAACTTTTGGATTTTATTAAAAATTAAATGAAATTTGTGGTTGGTTGCGAGTGATAAAAGTATTGTTTGTGAAATATGTACATTGACGTTTGATTTGTGGTTTTTAATGGGAACAATTTCAGAGTCGAGATTGAAATTTCAGAATTTCAATGCAGAATTCTAAATAACACAATATTTTTATTGTACAGCATATTTGTAATATCTTGCGCCTCTATAAAAATAATATTATGGTATATATTTTCAATTTTGGCAACCAATTTAGAGTTTCAGGTATTTACCGTAGAATCGTAAATAGTAAAATATATTTTAAAATATTTTTCATCATAAAATATTATATTTGCTGTTATATAAATGCTGAATTTTGCAATTTTTCTTCATGTTTCAGGTTTTTATAGTAGAATCGCAAGTAGCAGAATATAGGATATTGTGTAACATTTTATATCATCTAAAATTGTACATGCTATGATAAAAAAGTTGAATTTTGCCATCTGTATTGATGTTTCAGAGTTTTATGCCAAATATCACGTTAAATTATACATTTTTATAATATTTTTCATACGTACTATGATATAAATATTGAGATTATTCACTGGTTTTGTTGTTTTAGCTTTTTATTATAGATTCTCTAGTAGCACAACATATTGTTCAATTTTTTTGCCATAACATAAAAATATTGTATTTAATTATTTGATTTTAAAACTCCTTGTATTACTTGGTATGCTGTTTACATTTAGATGAACTCTTTGAAACGTTACAGAAAAGTAAATTTTTTTTCAATTTAGTAACGAGATTGTTTTCACTACTGCAGCCAAGAAAAAGCAATTAAAATGCCACAATGGATTAATAAAAATAGAATTATTCACTTTTTAAGTAAGAGTAACTAGAAATAACAACTGACGGATTCATCAGTTTAAAATCCAGTTTTAACGCAACTTGAGGGCCATTAGGTACAAACTTCTCCATTTTGAACCTTGTAAAAGTCATGACAGAAGCAGAAGTTGTACTCATTCTAGCTACATGACTTTCGTTTTAGCAACTTCGTTTGGTTACCAAAGCACAACGGGATTAATTAAGCTTCTTCCGAACTATTTTCATATCCATTCAAGAAAACTTCATTGGCAAGAATTGCGACTTAATATTTATTGCCCTTAACTGGTATATTTTGTACGTCAAACGAAATCAATAAACAATGAGCCTTCTAATCTAATTAGTTTTTCAAAAATAGTACCAGCCTTAATAATTCGTTAATATTTCTCGAATATATTTCTTTTTTCTGTGTTTTAGGAATAAAATAATCAAGTTGACAGTGAGCTCTGAAGCGTATCATTACTTCACTAATTAGTTCTGAATACTCTTCTAATGAATTTAAAAGTCGCAAACAGAATTTAATTTTAAACGTATTTGGAATTCTAAATAATTAAACTCTTTCTCTCTCTATAGTCTTGAATGTGACTTAAATGAATTTAAAAGTCATAGAGGTATTTAATCAGAATTTAGTTTCTAAACATCAGAATACGGAATTCTATGTAATGATTCTCCCAAATTAAAGAGATTCAGGTATTTAAACAGAATATAGTTTCAAACACCAGTGAAAGAAATACATGTAATGAATCTTGATATTTTAAAAACGATTAATTTTATGAGTGTTTTTCTTTTACTACCGTAACACGCACAGAAACCAGCAAAAAGTCATTCATTAGTGATACAGCTCCTAGCTTTGTGTGCTGTTAACTTGATTTGTTACTGAATATAGTATTTTACTTGAAGCACAAATGTTGAATTTAAAAAAAAATTTATAAAAAAAAGTCGATTCGCTGGAATGATTATATCATTGCTGCATCGAGGATGGACAAAATAGGAAGACAACCAAAGAATATCTGCTCTTTGGGTTGACTTGCTGTTTGGGTCGACAAGCGAAAAGGGTATTATGTTAAAATTATAATTTTCCGTTGGCAGCCCTATAGAATGTATATCTCGGGGGCTGCAAAATGGAAATTTTGTTTCTAGGTAGAAAAATTCTTCTTTTTTTGTATCGCAACTTCATATTGTATTACAGTTTGATAAAGGGGAAACTACATCCATTCTCTATTATTTGAAGTTATACGTCGGCTACTGTGTCTTCTTTTTCGAAGGAGATACTTTCAAGTTATTTGCAAAAAGCCCTTAAAATATTTTTTTTCACCCCGTATTACAAAAGCATGTATTTTGCGAACGATCTCATTTTAAAATAACATTCTTAAAAAGGAGTAAATAATATTTTTAGTCGAGTGATTAACTGAAAATATGTATCGTACAGTTTCATGATTATTTTATGATTTGTTATGACTTAAATTTTCATCGAAGAAGCAGATAAAAAATTATCGTTTGCATGTCAAATTTGTTAATAAATTTTCGAAGAATACTTTTATCTGGTATTACTAAATAAACAACAATATCAGTATAATACTTATACTGGTATTGATGGTTATATAGTCAATATGTGTTTGAATCTGTATACCAATAGTCAATATTAAACCCTCTGTTCGATTAATTTTTTTAGAAATATTCTATTGTAGTGTCTTATGCTATTCCTCTATCTTTCGATTGAAATATTTCGCCTGAAAAAACTTCGAAACCCTGAACCTTTAAATCATCTGATAAAATTCAACACATGCATACACGAAAAAAATGATAACAGATTATTAGGAACAAATAATATATGGAACAAAATTATTTCTTAAAGTAGACAAATTTATGTATTTTTTTGCTACAGGTAATGGAAACATTCCCCTTCTGCTGTAAGTAAGCATTCGTTTTTCCAAACAAAAAGTTGTGTAGTGAATTATGGAAATATTACTATTGATGACTATCTTAGTAATGGTGAACTTCATTTTGGAATGTGCGCACGAATAACTTTAATTTTACCATGTAGGTATTTTTCTCTGTTCCTGTGCAAAACTACATCGAGAACGGTGATAGAAAGTCAAAAAGACCAGTGCTTGATTTCTTGTTTATTCAGCAACATAGTGAAAGCAACATAGTTAGTAACGTAGCTGGCATTGAGACGCTAACATTTATGGCTTAAGAACTAAGTTGGTATAATTGATTATCTAATTTCTGACAGAAAATTATTATTTATTGTCATTTGTTGTGAGAAGAAGTTGAATAGACAAAAATTGATTATAGATTGGAAAATATTTTCTGAGATTCGTTGGACTGCCTAGAATTCTAAAGTGGCAGGTTTTTTACTTTCTCTTATACGAAGCCTACAAAACGAAAGCATTGTAATTGCCAAAAATTTCTAACTCGAGATTTCTATATTTTAGCCTTCTTTGAGTTCGAAGAAAATCAGTTATGAAATTATGTGTTTCAATCCGTTTGTGAAGAAGATAACTCAAAAAAGGAACGAGCTAGACAAATGAAATTTGATAAATTGTCTTACGAACGAAACTGAAAATCTATAACAAACTTTGGACGAACTACGTCAACGGGAAAGTTGGCAGTGCATTATTGCTCACTTCCATATGCAAGTGAGCAAGAATACTCAAAAACACAGAATAGAGCACCACTTCATGCCCCTGCGACAACAACCTTTTGGTTATTTAAAGAGTGTTGAGGACATGAAGTGGAAGAGACATCGGAAGACGTTCCTTAACTGTCTAATAAATATTGGCTTAGGCAGAGAGATGGAAGAGGTTACGAAAATACAAATCTAAAACTCAGGGATAATATACAAGAAACTAAGGAGAGTATCATATAAAACCATATACAAACAAAAAGTGTAAAAAGGAAAGAAAAATGAGTATGAAATGTACAATATCAAGAAACAAGAGAGAAAAAGAAAAAAACTAATAAGATAAAGAAGTCCACAAAACAAATTAAAATGCCAGTGTTAAAGCACATGTGTGTTTGTTCTGATGATTTTTCGTTTCCCCATAAAGTGGAAGTGTGTGTGGAAGCGGAAAATAGTTCAGATGCGCTGTCACTTCGACGAATAGGGCGCAAAAAATTCCCCATGTCGGCTTGCAGGTTATGGAAAAGGCTTGAAGTGAAAGATGATCCTGGATTTATTCGAAAAAGCTCTTGAAAATCGTTAAGATGGTGTAGCAATCGTTGGATTTTAAGTCGGGAGCCTTTGTAGGAAGCGACATTTGGCATATTGTGTCTTTAACAAGAAGAAAAACAGACCACGGGAAGAGATCCAAAATACATACTCTTCACTATACTACGAAGCTGAATACAAAACGTGCCATATTGTACAAAATTTTATTTTGTATTTCAAAATTTGTGGATGAAAATTCCCGATATAGGAGCGGAAGAAATTTCAAAGACTATTTCTCTGTTTTCAATTTCAATTTTTGTATCGAAAGATAAAAAAATAGGAGAGAAAATAGCTCATCAATAAGTCTGTTTAAATGTAGTTTTGCTCACCCTTGTTTTAGCTTACGCGCTGGATGATAATTTGGAAACATTCCAGTTATAGGAATCAAACTACAGAAAAGTAGTATAAAATTTATACATAATACATCTTTGAAGGTGAAGATCTACCGCAATGCATTTACTAACGTTAAAAAAGCCTTATCCCCCCTAAAATATAATTACTTTTATTACTTTTAACCAATCCACCAATGAAATAAATTTTCGTGCTAATTCATTTATAAAAAAATCCGATTATAAATAAAATTTATGATCAGAGCAAGTCAACTGGAAATAATGATATCGTAATGCAGTTTGTGAGATCTGCGTAGGAGTAATCAAATCCTTGAATATATTAATTAAATAAATTCTAATAAACCTTTTTCGCGAAATAGTTTTATCATTGGTAAGTACCGATAAGAAATGCCAATCAATAGTTTTTCAGATACATGAAAAATGCGTGAAAAAAAGTTTTTTTTCTCACTGTTTTCGCCTTAATTAATAGATGGAAATGATTATTCCATGTCTTGCTTGGTCGATTTGAAGAAAGCAAAATTGCTGCATTCGAAACCTTCACGCACTAAATACGAAACCGGTTTAGCGGAACAAGCAAAACAAACCACCGCAGTTGTTACCGCCAGATTACACGTTGTAATTTTGCAAATGAATTCATTAAAAAAAACAACTGGTGATTTTAATGGGAATACGACTTATGAGTGAAAATCTGTCGAAACGCTATTCCTTTTTTGTGAAATGAAAATTTTTTTAGAAAATAATCGCTGAAAAAGAAAACTGAAAAGAGTAACTGATGCAAAAAGAGCTATTTTTTGCAAATAGGATTTTATGGCTTATTGATAACTAAATGGAAACCCATGAGAAATCGAATATTTAGATCAAGAATTCTTAAACCGCTGGTTGTGATCCCAGTGAGGATCGCAAAAATTTGGTAATTTTGCGCTTCTAGCAGATTATTCAGTATTCTATGGATTCTACCAGTTTCTCCGGTATTCTTCAGATTCTTCAATTTCTATATATTCTGTCAGATTCTTCAATTTCTATATATTCT
>BGPR01040399.1:0-13971 GCA_013235015.1 Araneus ventricosus | reverse complement strand
AAAAAAAAGTTTGCCTTTTTATGTAAAGTTTACAAAACGAAGTCCAGATTTCTTGGTACACTAGCAAACTTATCAAGAACTTCTTCATCTCTTATTTTAATGTCTATGAATCGAAAGTAATGCTAGTCCATTAAGCCTACTTTCCGATGTGGTATTTCTTAAGTAAGTCTTCAATCTTCTTAAACTTGAGAAGCTTCTTTCCACGGTTGCAACAGAAACAGGCAGAACTGCTAGTAGTTTCAAGAGAATATAAATGTTGGGGAAGAAAGTCTTGTCTCATTTTTCTAGAGAACTAATGGCTGTTTTGGGAAGATTTTCAGATTTTTCGTGACTCCACTTTTCTTTCCACAACATAAACTCACTTTGCACGACCTCTTTATGTGACAAATCTTCTTCGTAGAAATTGAAAGCAGCTTCCAATGAATAGAAATCTGTTTTGGTCCAAAGTTCTGGAAGGATTTGTTGTAAGAATGCAACTGTTTCCTTGTGAGATTCAAAGCGTTCCTTCAGTGAATTACAAAAATCATCAAGGTTAGGTACATAAACAGCTCGTCAATAGTATTCTTTTTCTGTGCTGTAAGGGACGTTGTTGTGGGCTGTTTGAAGGCGGCAAACTCTTGGAATCTCTTCTTTAATGTCGAGTTTTAAAGCGATTTCCTTTACTTTAGCATACAGAATTTTAAAGTTGTCATAAGCATTTACCCTTTGTTTCGATAGCAGATCTAAGGCACTTGTAACATTTGCTATGGCTTCAGAAAGATTTATGTGTTTTTTTTAAGCTTCTCAGATATGTTATGTGTAGTTGACAGCATCCGGCTAAAAAAAGATTGACAAGAAATTGAAATTGACTGATAGAGCTACTTAGAGCATGTGCCTTAGGTGCTGAGTCACTTGATTCTTCAATTTTCGAAAGAGAGAGAAGGATTGGTTCTAAAATATCTTTAAATAAAAACACCGAGTCGTGCCTTTCCACCCATCGTGTTTCACATCTATACTTATAAAAGGCAATGTTTGTGTGCGTGTGTGTGTGTTTGCGATGTCCAGACGAAGCTATCGCACTTACAGCCATGAAATTTGGCACACAGGTAGTCGTAATGGTGACTGAATGCACCTCGAAGCCGAAATTTTAAAATTTAAACTAGAAATTTTTTTATTTAATGTTTTGTGTTGTTTTGGTTGATTTTTCGCACTAATTTCTCAATAGAATGGTTTCAAATAACTGTAAGACAAAAATAGATACACCATCGGAAAGAGCACACGATTTCCGTTCTAATGAAGTTAGTTTTGAATTTCTAACGCAATTTACTGAATTTTGAGAAATTTTTAAAAATACCCAGTTTTGGCATCAAGATGCTACTTTTGATTTTAAATTTGTTGCATCCGACTTTCTAATAACACTATTATTTTCAATTTTTTTTAGCTTATAAGTAGAACGTTTGTGTCGGATTTAAAGCAACAACGGTTAAAATATCTTTTCAAGTTTTTTTAAATTAATTTTTTTCTGGGCGGTTGAGAGTTATTTTTATGGAGAGAGTTCCTCGCGCGGCACGGCACTTCGGAACGCAGATGGCTATGTGATTGGTTGAAGGGGAGGTGACGTCATAACCTTGAATTGAATGACTGATTATTATTTTCGGAAGTATCTTAATGTATTTATTCATCTCGCATACTTAGCTTGCAGTATAATAATTTTCACGCTGCAATTTTTTATTATTGTTTATCGTGAAAAAAAAAATAAGCGGGAAAATCAATAATGTGTATTTTTTGTTTTGATTTTGTTTTCAAAACTTTTTCATGTCATTGTGGACGTTTTTTTTTGTTTTTTTTTCATTTTGTTGAAGTCCTGATTCCACGGGCAACGCCGTGCGCGTACTGCTATAATGAAATAAGTTTCTTTTTTTTTTCTGTTCAGGACAACAGTCAGATATCATTGATTTCAGTTCTTTTGGCTGACATATGAAAGAATCTGCAGACTTCTTTGATAAAGCCCATACAATTTCTTATAGAAGGAATGTTACTTGTATCCGACAAACACAAATTTAGACTATGTGAAGAACAATGTGTATACAAGGCTAGTGGTAGTTTTTCTTTGATAGAAGCTTGTACCCCTCTGAATTGCCCTCTCATCGTGGCAGCACCATCGTATCCTTGACCACTCATTTTCTTTAAGTCAAGCCCTAAAATTGACAATGTCTCTAACACTGTGTTAGCTAAGCCTGCACCAGTAACGTCATAAACGGGGACAAAAGTTAGGAAATCTTCTCTAATTTTGTATGAGTGGTCTTCAACATACCGTACACAAAGAGAAAACTGTTCTATTTGGCTAATGTCAGTGATTTCATCTGCCAAGACGGAATAAAAAATAGACTTCCTGACATTTCTCACAATTTGAGATTGTATTAAATGACTAAACGTGTTAATGATCTCGTTTTGAATAAAAGAATTTGTGTGCATGCTCCTCCCACCACTGTTCATTAATTGGTCTTTAAGGTCATTATCTCCACTGTTAGCTCTGTATCTCAGGAGTGATCGAAAATTTCCGTCATTTTTTTTTCTGGTTCTTCTAGGCCTATACGTCCACCGTCACGATGACCTCTTGCTGCTATTTGCTGCCGTCCGCAAAATCTTATAGTTTGTATTATAGGGATCAGTTTTTTTCAATATCCAATCTTCTTTGAGCATTGACTTGATTAATAATACTCTCAATTTTTTTTGTAACAATGGATTTTGTGTTTTCAGCAATCAAGACTGATTTTTTATGATATGTGCAATTTTCATGTTTACGAAACATTTCCTTGGCTTTTTTCAAATTACTAAAAGCCTGTGTTACTAATGCCCCTGTTACTTGGTGATCTCCTTTTCCTACATTTTTGGAGTGCGAAAATATTACGCAATATTTACAAAAAGATCCGGATTTTTCTTCAGAATAAGCTAACCACTCGAATTCTTCTAGCCATTTCATTTGAAAAGATCTAGAGTGGTTTGAACTAGAACTACTAAAAGTAGAATGAAATTTGTATACAGGTTGAGGTTTCCAAACATTTTCTACTAGCGAAATTTTTTCTTCATTTGTTAACGAACGAACGGAATTGCTTTGACAATAGTTTCCAATATCATAGATATTTTTTCTTATTTGGTTGAAGTCTTCCACAACTGGGCCTGGATCAACGGTACTCGTATTTGCGACACCAGAAGAAACATTCAAAACAGGCCTATTTACACTCTGTTTTTTTTGCAAAAATGGTTTTGAATAGGAGTTTGTCTCTTCATTATGAATGCAGTTGGCTTAATAACACATTAAGATTCCAGAACAGCAAAATGCAGATGATCGCAGACACACAGGTATTCAAAAAGCTCTCTAACTCAATCAACAGAGCTACAGATAAAACAACTTGACAGACAAGCAGAGAAAACAAAACAAGCAGCATGAACTAACCGCATAAGAATGATTGCCGGTCGCCCGCTAATATAGGATCAGTTGGCGCGCTTAGCGACCTTCTGTAATATTCCAGAATCTTCGAGATTTCGACTCTTCACTATTGCCAAAGTTGTATATGTCTAGACACAAAATTTTGCGAGTAAAAAACGTTATTTAGTGAGATTATCCTTGGTATGATATAGTTCAAAACAAGGCCACGCCTTCATTATACGCCCATATTTTAAATTCACGGTAGTCCTGGTGCCATCTATATTTGTTTTTGGAAGCTAAAAGTAAGGAAATTATTTCCGAGCAAACGCCAACCGAATAATAACTAGTTATTACATTAAATTTTTTTCTGATTTGGGGGGAAGGCCCCCTGGCCCCCCCCATATATACGCCCTTGATTACCCCCATGCTCACAAATATCTGTTCCAATTTTTTCATACGGTAAATTTGGCACTTCATGACACATCAAGGGTTCTTTTGCATTTCGTGGTCTGTATCTTTCACAAGTTTTACATTTAGAGACCATGTTCTCAATATCTTTAGTTATCCCAGGCCAAAATAATACCTGCAGAGCCCTAGCCTTAGCCTTCTCCAGTCCACACTGAGCTTGATGAAGAATGTTCAACATTTCTGATCTCAAGCTGACTGGCACTATTACTCTGTCATTTAAAAATACTAGACCTTCTTCCACATATATATTATCTCTAAATTTAAAATATTCCCAAGCTTCAGGTGAAATATTTTGCTCATTACTAGGCCACTCTTCATTCCAAAATTTTAAAACGTGAGAAAGACCTACATCAGAGAGGGTTGCCTCTTTAAATTCCTTTTTTCTAGATTTACTAATCTGTAAATGCTTAGTTAAACTATGCACTTATTCTGTCATCTTAGTATCATCTTTCAGGGGCTTTACAATGTATGCCCTAGACAACAAGTCTGCTATGAACATATATTTGCCCGGTAAATATGTAAGACTTAATTGATATTTTAATAGTTTTATTTTCATTCGTTGCAACATAGGAGACATTACATTACCTACACTTCTACTCATTACAGACACTATTGGTTTGTGATTTGTTAACACTTCCATTTGTCTGCCATAAATAAAATAATGAAATTTAGTTGCAACAAACACAATACTTAAAAACTCTTTCTTGATCTGAGATTTCTGCATTATGTATTCGTACTGGAGCTAGACCGAGAACGCGGAATAACAATTATTTCCGTAATCGATCTCGAAGCCGAAGTAACCAGCGCCATGATTTCAATCCAAAAGGGAAATTGTGTTACTTCCATTTTCGATTTGGAACCAAATGTTTTCCGGAGAAGTGTCAACCTCCTTGCAGTTGGAATCAAAAACCACAAGAAAATCGGGAAAACTGAAATCTTCAGTAAGTTCAGCGACAAACTCTGCTGCAGAAAATGTAAAGGAATGTCGCAAATTTCGCTTATTCGTCCGTGACCGAAGATTAAATTTGCACTTTCTCGTAGATAGTGGAGCTGATGTTAGCATAATTTCAGCTACATTTCAAAATATAAAGACGGCAGAATATCAGTTATATGCTGCTAATGGCACTGAAATTTCAACTTATGGTATAAAGATGTTAAATCTGGATTTGGGATTACGTCGTGATTTTCAGTTTCCATTCATAATTGCTGACGTCACAAAAGGTATTTTGGGCGCTGATTTTCTTCACAAATATAACTTACATGTTGACATACATAAGAAAAAATTAATTGATGGAATAAATACTTTACTATTAACATAAAAGGGAAATTGTTAATGTATCATTAGATCGCTTGAAGCCAGCCTATATTTTAGCTGAAGATAATCCTAAGGCGACAACCACTGATCACAACAAGTTGCAGATATCAGATAATAAACCAGATCTGACACAAAAACAATCTCACACAGGTAGAACTATTCGTTTACCCGTCCGTTTCAAGGACTGACTTTAAGACATTTTTACCTACAAAGATTTTACTTAACTATTTTGAACTTTATGATATCACTGTTAAATAATTGTTTATGTTGGTCACACTACTCATATTTCCCTTCTTCGTAACGTAACATAGTTACTGGGGGGGGGGAGTAATGTAGTGGCTGAATTATAGCTCACGCGGCATTTAACATTTGTTTGTGAATATCGTTTTCTTTTTATTTAAAGCATTTATTTATTATCGTATTTACTTTTATTCATCATATTATATTTTTGTGGAAACAGTAGAAAAAGTAGTTTTTAGAATTTTTTGTTGATTTTTCCGATGCAAATAGATTCTTCTAGAAAAGAAATAAATAAAACGTTTAAAATGGAGTATTCGCATTTTATTATTTGATACGTCAAACAAGTTTATGTTGCTTCTTTCATGTTTAAATAAGTAGAAGCCAACACAGTCACTTTACCTACCTCAAGAACACTTAGAGTCAATAAAAAAATCACTTTGAACATCAGGGACAACATATGGTTCTGTTTCTTTATTTTCTGCAATGTAAGTCACATCTTGTGCAGTGCGCATTTGACATACGACTGAAAAATGATTATAATTTCCACAAACCAAACATTGTTTGCCAAAAGCTGGGCATTCAGAACGCCTATGTTTTGTATTACATTTTTTACGTATATAAACATTGTTATTTTTTGTGACGGGTGCACGTTGATCACCATCAGCACCACTAGCGTTACCAATATAATTATTTGCAGTATACGTACGATAATTAACACCAGTATAAGCACGAGAAGTACCACCACTAAAAGCACCGCTTTTATTGTTTGCAGCCTATGTCTGTTGTTGTTTACTACCAACACAATTAAATCTAGCTAACTGGAACTTTTTCTTCTGAAGTGCATCAACACTCTTAGTTTGAACAGTCTAAGCTTGTTACTTGCATAACTCAGCAGCTCTACAAATTTCTGCAGCTCAAGCCAGAGACAAATTTCCCTCCAGGAGCAGTCGTTCTTGTAATCCGCTATCAACTATCCCCAAGACGATGCGGTCCCGAACAACGCTGTCTGCTTGGTTCGCAAACTCGCAGGACTTCACGAGTTTCCGTAGATCTGTGTAAAAGGCATCAAAACTTTCGTCTATGTCTTGCATACGACTGTTGAATATAAATCTCTGTACCTCAACATTGGTCTTCGGAGTGATGTGGTTCTCAAACGCCGTCAAAACTTGATCGTAATTGTTTTCATCTTCCTCCTGTAGATCAAACGTATTGAAAAGTTCGATAGCTTCTTCACCAACAGCATTAAAAAAAAAAAATTGCCACTTTAACTTTAGAATCTTTTTTGTCATGTCCAGATGCCTTCCTATAAATAGTAAACTGCTGCTTGAATTTACTGCAGTTCTCAGCCACGTTACCGTCGAGGCTTAAGCCTAATGGCGGTCGACAATATTCACCATTCATCTCGGATTTTCTTTCGTTTAAAACTTCCGTAGGACGATCATTTTGACCGACTATGCCATGTCGTATTTTTAAGCTTTATATGAGTAGCATACTACATAATTAAACAATATTACTTTATTAAGTTGATAGCATATTGACAGCATCTCGGCTACATCAGCACTGAACACCGTGTTGCCATCCTATGTTCCATAAGATCACGAATGATACAAATGTGTATCGATATATAATAAACATACATTTTAAATAATAAATATAAAACCAAAAATGCAAACCTTCAGTTTAGGTCTGGAATGAACATACTAAGTTTTCCCCTTCTGCTAAGTGAGCTTTAGCTGCTGCGTGCTGCTTTGTAGTCAGAAAATAGGACTTTTTTCAATATTTGAACAATATCTCAAAAACAACTCGCGCTATCAAAAACATTGAAATACAAAAGTTGTAAAGCTTGAAATTCTGAATAAAATGAGTACCAACACTTAGGGTCAGGTGGGGGTAAAATGGGTAACTTCTGAGCTATTTTCACATTCAAAGTTTTGTAGCAATAAAATCGTAACATTTTTTTTTTTCAATTGCATCTTGACATTACATTCCTTCAGGACATTTTTGATGTAATTTTAACATTTAATTTTTAATTATAAATTAATTAAATTTAGCTTGAATAGTTTTGACTCATTTTATTCCAGGATGGGGTGAAATGAGTCACCTATGGGGTAAAATGGGTCATAATGCAAAATGATGCTATTGGATGGGGTTGCTAGGATTATTATCAAACGTTAATGCAAGGTAGGTGCCCAATGATAAAATTTAATTATATATATATATATATTAATTAATTAATCAGTTCTGGGTACTAAAATATATAACACAATGATAAGCAATTCTAGCTGGTGCCCAATGATAAAATTTAATTATATATATATATATATATATTAATTAATCAGTTCTGGGTACTAAAATATATAACACAATGATAAGCAATTCTAGCTATACTCATATAATACCACTGTGTTGAATTTTACCATTTGATTGGCGCAGTTTAGCCAAAAATGGCTCTTGCGCCTTAAACCCCAAACAACCAATCAACCAACCAACCTATACTCATATAAATCACCTACCTTTGCAGACCTGAAAAACCTAGCCACTAAATTAAATCATCTGACAACAGTAGTACATTGCTAATTGTGAAATCAAATTAGAGAAATTAAAACAGAATCAAATTAAATTTCAAAATATTGTTTATTTAATAATTGTTAAGATTAAGTTTTGCTGCCATGATTTTACAAATGATATATTTTGATAAAGATGCACACTAAATGACAAAAAGAACAATTCACATAAAATACATATAAAAACAGCTGCAGCTTTAAAAAAAACAATATACTATAGCGCTATTATAAAAAAAAAACTAAAATTCTTTCATTGAAACTTTTTGCTCTATGAATTTTGGAGCCAGAATTGAAAAAGGTGAAAGCATACTTCGTCTTCTTTTTAAGATGTTAGTTTGCTTACACTAAAAAAATTCACGTGAGATCTCGTTTAATGAATTGAAAGAATGGGCAAAATGTTGCCGTCGAAAATTGCAGATCTGAAAGACACAGAAAGTTCACCAGTTTGCTGGCTCTTAATGTTTTTTGCTCCTACAATTCTCTACATTTTCAGCAATATTCAATCTCGTTCAATATAACTGAACATTCATTGCAGATATGCACGCCTCGAGATTTTCATCAAATTACATAGATTGGCGGACGTTTTTCGTTGCACAAGCACTCACTGTTTTCTCTAAAGATCGCATAGCTGAAACCCCAATCTACAAAACTCTTGCAGAAAAACGTTGAAAAAGAAGCTGGTGATTCCAATTATTTTTGCTTCTTCAAGACAAAAGAATAAGCAGTGAGGGATAGCATCCAGAAGGCCTAACGGCCTTCTGGGAGGAGGTCTTCTAACCTCCTTCTATCAGGGGCCCGCAGCTGCCAAAACTCCAACCACTCGTTCAGTGAAGCACAAAGGAATTCAAAAAATTACATAACGGAAAACGCTTCCAGTGACAGATGCCAAAACCTAATAACTCCAAAATCCTACGCAGAACAAGATGGCGAGGAAATAGTCCCGAAGAAAAATTTTGATTTATAAATTAATAAAGTTGATAAATTAATGGAAACAACAACAAAAGTTTAGACGAATAAGTAAGTCTAATATAAAGTAAATAATTAAGAAAAATTTAGATATTTAATGAAACGGCTAAAAATTATCGTTTGAATTTCAAAAGTTGTCAAAGATTCCACAAGAGATGAAATAAACTTTGGTGGCGAAGAATTAAATAATTAAAAATACTGACAAAACCGAAAAATGATGTAGATGCAATTTTTGGAATTTAACAGATGCTTCAAGAATATATTTATTAGTAAATATATTAAAATGAAAAGAAAGTGGTCTGTTACATATTCTGCTAAACAATACAATATTCAAATTTTAAGGTAGTATTGTTCACGGTTATTGCAAAATGTCTCTTCTGAAGCTTTATAACATCGGTCTTTTCTACTATATCAATGTCCTGTTTTTCAGGAAAAACATAAAAATCCCATATTCTTGATTTGGTTACGTACTTCACATATATATCACCTTCATCAATGTGTATGATTTGACCAACAAATATTTTCATAGACTTTTTCAAATTGAATAACTATCCATTTTCCAGGAAAAGGTTCACTTATATTCTTGACCATCTTGCAGTCAGATCGATTTGTTGTGATGTTTTTTCTTTTCATGTTTTAACTGTGGCAGTTCGAAGTTCATATTTTTCATTCGTTCCAATTCTTCTTTATGAAGACATTCAATTTCATCAGATCCTGTCATTACTTCTCCAGCTCTGTGTTGGACTCTTTTTCTTTTCTTTTTAGAATTAATAATAGCAGCTTTAGTGGCACTTAATTGTACAGGTGATAGAGTTGTTAGGATACCACATTTTAAATCTTTGAATGGTGATGATAATAGATTAATTGCATCTTGAATTGTTTTATCATGTTTGCTTGAACAGGAAGGAAGTTCTGCAGCAGCATCTGGAGTAGCTGGTGTAGACTCCTGTAATACTATTGTATTGAAAGAAATAAATGATACATCCAACTGATCAGTGGCTCTTTGAGTCAGTATAATCCTATGTTCCACCCTTTTTATGTTAGGAGGAAACAATCCTGCACCTTTGAAGCCATTCACAGCATGATCTTTCCGTAAACTTTCAAAAAGTTGTTTCAGAAGATGAGGTAAAACGGCTTTAAAACCTTTTGCAACCTTGCTTCTCGATACCACCGTTTTAAAATTAGTCTCCATGATTTTTTTGCTGGAACAAGAACTCCCTCATCTAAAGTCTGGGCATGGGAAGTATTAGGAGGAAGACATAAAATGATAACTTGATTGTCAAGTGCTGTTTTACAGTCTTGTTCATCAGATGACTGCCGTGACCATTAAAAATGAGAAGAACAGATTTTTCTATTTTGTGTGTGTATACTGATCAAAGTGCTCCATTCATGATTCAAAAACTTTATCTTCCATCCACCCGGATGGAGAACATCCATAAAGAGCACCCGGTGTATCACCTTTGGTCCAAGAGTCGTATAAGTGTGCACTTTTGTATACTGTGAAAGGCGGCATATAGCTTCCACTCGCAGAAGTACAAAATAGCACAGTGTACATAGCTTTTCCTGCATCAGAAGGGAGTTGAATAAGCATTTCTACTCTGCTTCGAGATAAACAATTTGTTTGCTCTGGGGTCTGTAGAAAGACCAGCTTTATCTAGGTTAAAAATTCTTTGTGGCCAATTGGCTAAGCCATTTCCATCTAGCAGTTTGATGTAAGTTGTAAAAAAGCTATTCACAACATCTGCAGACAAAGCTGCTGCTCTTGATTGTGTCAAGAGTTCTGGTTTTCGTTTTGTCAGCTGAGTGCTCCATCTCTTTTCAAAACCTCTTAGCCATTCTATGCCAAGCTTAAGATGACTAAGCTTGCTATTTAATCTCATGTATTCCTGAGCAAAAAATAGATAAACTAAACAAAAATTAAAATTAAATAAAAAGAAAGAAAAAAAGCATAGATAATAAACAGCAGATTTAGACAAATACGATGACAATACATCGTTTAGCGTACAAAAGCAACAGCCTCAAGTGATTGCATCAACAGAAGTTTGAAACGATAATATTTAAAACACATAAAAATGAATTTCGAAAGTAAAAAATGTTCAAAAAGGAAGTAGTGAATAAGGAATCGAATGGTAAACTTTATCGAAGACCACTCACCATAAAGATTCCAAAATTAGACAAGATTTTCTGTCAAGGGTAAGATTTTAAATCAAAAGTATACCCTTTGTGGCCTGAATCCTGTCCAATATCAATATGAGAATCATTTTGACAAATCAAAATGCACAATCTTTAAAGAATAATCAAAAGGTACTAGAGAGTGTGTTAAACCTAACACTCTCTGCCGAAATTTTAGATGTAATCCAGGCGACGCCAAATATACAGGAAGCAACAAAAAATTAGAAGCTAGCACCTAGCTCCATCTTTGGCTCTCCATTTGGTATCCAAAATTGTGTAAAAAAATAACAAATTTAACTTTTAAGTTAATACATATGAATGAGTTAGAAATTAATAAAATACAAATTGAAAAAAGATACAAAATGTTGTATAAGCAATTTTATTTATTTCTATGAAGTAAATAACAACAGCAAACATAATACAGTTATTCAGAATATATATACACAAAATATAAACCTATCCAAAATACAAATATCATTTCAAATATGTTTTTTAACATTGTAACACCACAAAGACTAGGTCCTGGTATTTTTAAAGCTGTACAGTTAACAATTTCACTATCCTTTAAGATTGAACATACATTATTTTTTGACAGTGTAATTGAATTAGTTAAAATAGAATTTTGTTTTTCACCAGCTTCCCCTTCATCATTTACAGAATTCTTTTCTGAAACTTCTGCAATACTAGGCATTGTCCCCCCTTTCAATTTATTAGATTTCTTACTAGATTCCCCTTTGTCAGATAAAGAATTTTTAGAAAATGTTTCTAGCTTTCTTTGAAATTACAGTTACATTAGGTATTTTTTTCAGTTTATCATTTTTCACCTTGCAATAATTAATTAATAAACTATTTGTTGCTGACCTTACAATTATACTGATTAAATGCAATATATCATGCCCATCCACACAAGCATCAAAAGAAAGGAAAATATCTTTTGTTACTAAAATATCTTCTACAAGATTAACAACTAAGGAACGTTGATTCAAAACTTGAGTAAATTTATCCTCATACTTTTCACTAATTACCTTTTGTACTACTATATATGTATGGATAACAGCATTTACTACTATTTTACTTGGATATAATAAGCCTCCCCTATTTTTACATCTATCAGTTTATAATTATCATGAGAAATAGATTCTTTATCTGTTATCAATTTTTGGCGACAATATAAGCACTTAGTTTTCTTTATAGCAGCATGAGAACAGTAACCAGCTAAACATGTTACAATGGGTAAGGTATCGGCTATTTTTTCAATGTCCGATTCCTCGACCATTATATCACAGAAAATTAAATCTATAGTTTGTTTTTCCTCATCATTTTTTTCACTATTATCAAATATATCAACAGTTATAGAACCTTTCTTGTGAGAAGCAAGTTTCAATTCGTGGCATAATCGTAACTTGCTTTTAGTCTCGTATATTTGTCTCACAGAAATGTGATACTGGTCTCCAGCCATGCTTCTATACTGCCCAAATCTAGATTCAAGTTTATTGGTTTGAATTTTACCCAAGAGAATATATTCCCTTTTAAATGACTTAGTGCAATGATTAACTATTTCAATAAAAGCTTGTGTAGTGTGGTTTAAAGAAAGAAAGGTCTCTTTGGAAAGTCTTCCATTATTTGAATCCAGATTTTCCCATTTATTTACCCAAGAAACTAGCTGTTTCAAAAACATCAATCCTTTATCAGATGGACTACTTGTTAGGGGTTCACACATAGGATTGCGTTTAAACTTTTCCTTTATCGGGTGTCTTAACATTTACAATATCCCACCAGGTAGAAATTATATTTATAAACTTGGCTGTTTGCTCATAGCATTCCAAATTGTATTTTTCTCCAAGCTCATTCAAAGCATGCACAACATCTGTGCTAAAAAGCTTTAATGCTAGCTTCACATTTTGCCTTTCCAAATTGGTTGGCCATAAAGCTTTGCGTGTTAATCCATAGCCAAATTTCAATAAACTTGAGCATTCCAAGTCATAAAGCTTTCTCACAGAAGATAAAGAGGCAGTGGATACATTTAGAGTATCAAAATCAGGATAGTAAAAATAATAGCCATTTTTATGATTATACTATTCAGCCAATTATTTCTTACACATTTCAGTGAATGATCGAGTCTACGCACATAAAATAGTAAGTGATTTATCTTGCTGGGTGGTCATATTTTACTTGTAATTTAGGGGATTAGCAAGTTATTATCGGTCAGATTAATAGAATTATTATCTGTTACCATTCCCATTGCTTTGAAACCTCATTCCTCAAGACCCATTATACCTTTCTTCATTAAATGAAAAGTTTTGAAGCATCAAATGTATCAATCGGCACAATGAATGACATCTTGTAAGGAGAGAGACTTTGTAAATACACAATTTGAACATAGTGCTAAGTTAGAACTGTTGTATGTCATTCCTACAATGTTAACCTTTGTAATCTAGAAAAGGTTTGATATGTATTTCATCAATTATTAGAAAACAGTTTAAGATCATCATCTTTTAAGCTATGGAAGGCATGTTTGGATATAAACAAGGTATATTCTCTGTTTGTGGAGAATTTTTTAAAAATAGTACCAATCTTTCAAATGGTATTGGATCAGGAAGAATCATATAATGGGAGTTTCTGAGAAATTATAAGCTTGGGGACATATAAAACCAAAAGAGATGCAAAAACAAGAATATTAGAGAGAATTCCATATAGGCTTTTACATTTAAGTAGATGCAACTCGCAAGAAAAAAATTCAAAGAAAAACTTTTTGTCAGTAAATATATCTTCTGCATTTAATAACTAGACCTATAACATGAATTTTAGCAATGGTAACCGAAACGTAGCTAGTCAGG
>BGPR01040398.1:0-13971 GCA_013235015.1 Araneus ventricosus | reverse complement strand
AGAATATATAGAAATTGAAGAATCTGACAGAATATATAGAAATTGAAGAATCTGAAGAATACCGGAGAAACTGGTAGAATCCATAGAATACTGAATAATCTGCTAGAAGCGCAAAATTACCAAATTTTTGCGATCCTCACTGGGATCACAACCAGCGGTTTAAGAATTCTTGATCTAAATATTCGATTTCTCATGGGTTTCCATTTAGTTATCAATAAGCCATAAAATCCTATTTGCAAAAAATAGCTCTTTTTGCATCAGTTACTCTTTTCAGTTTTCTTTTTCAGCGATTATTTTCTAAAAAAATTTTCATTTCACAAAAAAGGAATAGCGTTTCGACAGATTTTCACTCATAAGTCGTATTCCCATTAAAATCACCAGTTGTTTTTTTTAATGAATTCATTTGCAAAATTACAACGTGTAATCTGGCGGTAACAACTGCGGTGGTTTGTTTTGCTTGTTCCGCTAAACCGGTTTCGTATTTAGTGCGTGAAGGTTTCGAATGCAGCAATTTTGCTTTCTTCAAATCGACCAAGCAAGACATGGAATAATCATTTCCATCTATTAATTAAGGCGAAAACAGTGAGAAAAAAAACTTTTTTTCACGCATTTTTCATGTATCTGAAAAACTATTGATTGGCATTTCTTATCGGTACTTACCAATGATAAAACTATTTCGCGAAAAAGGTTTATTAGAATTTATTTAATTAATATATTCAAGGATTTGATTACTCCTACGCAGATCTCACAAACTGCATTACGATATCATTATTTCCAGTTGACTTGCTCTGATCATAAATTTTATTTATAATCGGATTTTTTTATAAATGAATTAGCACGAAAATTTATTTCATTGGTGGATTGGTTAAAAGTAATAAAAGTAATTATATTTTAGGGGGGATAAGGCTTTTTTAACGTTAGTAAATGCATTGCGGTAGATCTTCACCTTCAAAGATGTATTATGTATAAATTTTATACTACTTTTCTGTAGTTTGATTCCTATAACTGGAATGTTTCCAAATTATCATCCAGCGCGTAAGCTAAAACAAGGGTGAGCAAAACTACATTTAAACAGACTTATTGATGAGCTATTTTCTCTCCTATTTTTTTATCTTTCGATACAAAAATTGAAATTGAAAACAGAGAAATAGTCTTTGAAATTTCTTCCGCTCCTATATCGGGAATTTTCATCCACAAATTTTGAAATACAAAATAAAATTTTGTACAATATGGCACGTTTTGTATTCAGCTTCGTAGTATAGTGAAGAGTATGTATTTTGGATCTCTTCCCGTGGTCTGTTTTTCTTCTTGTTAAAGACACAATATGCCAAATGTCGCTTCCTACAAAGGCTCCCGACTTAAAATCCAACGATTGCTACACCATCTTAACGATTTTCAAGAGCTTTTTCGAATAAATCCAGGATCATCTTTCACTTCAAGCCTTTTCCATAACCTGCAAGCCGACATGGGGAATTTTTTGCGCCCTATTCGTCGAAGTGACAGCGCATCTGAACTATTTTCCGCTTCCACACACACTTCCACTTTATGGGGAAACGAAAAATCATCAGAACAAACACACATGTGCTTTAACACTGGCATTTTAATTTGTTTTGTGGACTTCTTTATCTTATTAGTTTTTTTCTTTTTCTCTCTTGTTTCTTGATATTGTACATTTCATACTCATTTTTCTTTCCTTTTTACACTTTTTGTTTGTATATGGTTTTATATGATACTCTCCTTAGTTTCTTGTATATTATCCCTGAGTTTTAGATTTGTATTTTCGTAACCTCTTCCATCTCTCTGCCTAAGCCAATATTTATTAGACAGTTAAGGAACGTCTTCCGATGTCTCTTCCACTTCATGTCCTCAACACTCTTTAAATAACCAAAAGGTTGTTGTCGCAGGGGCATGAAGTGGTGCTCTATTCTGTGTTTTTGAGTATTCTTGCTCACTTGCATATGGAAGTGAGCAATAATGCACTGCCAACTTTCCCGTTGACGTAGTTCGTCCAAAGTTTGTTATAGATTTTCAGTTTCGTTCGTAAGACAATTTATCAAATTTCATTTGTCTAGCTCGTTCCTTTTTTGAGTTATCTTCTTCACAAACGGATTGAAACACATAATTTCATAACTGATTTTCTTCGAACTCAAAGAAGGCTAAAATATAGAAATCTCGAGTTAGAAATTTTTGGCAATTACAATGCTTTCGTTTTGTAGGCTTCGTATAAGAGAAAGTAAAAAACCTGCCACTTTAGAATTCTAGGCAGTCCAACGAATCTCAGAAAATATTTTCCAATCTATAATCAATTTTTGTCTATTCAACTTCTTCTCACAACAAATGACAATAAATAATAATTTTCTGTCAGAAATTAGATAATCAATTATACCAACTTAGTTCTTAAGCCATAAATGTTAGCGTCTCAATGCCAGCTACGTTACTAACTATGTTGCTTTCACTATGTTGCTGAATAAACAAGAAATCAAGCACTGGTCTTTTTGACTTTCTATCACCGTTCTCGATGTAGTTTTGCACAGGAACAGAGAAAAATACCTACATGGTAAAATTAAAGTTATTCGTGCGCACATTCCAAAATGAAGTTCACCATTACTAAGATAGTCATCAATAGTAATATTTCCATAATTCACTACACAACTTTTTGTTTGGAAAAACGAATGCTTACTTACAGCAGAAGGGGAATGTTTCCATTACCTGTAGCAAAAAAATACATAAATTTGTCTACTTTAAGAAATAATTTTGTTCCATATATTATTTGTTCCTAATAATCTGTTATCATTTTTTTCGTGTATGCATGTGTTGAATTTTATCAGATGATTTAAAGGTTCAGGGTTTCGAAGTTTTTTCAGGCGAAATATTTCAATCGAAAGATAGAGGAATAGCATAAGACACTACAATAGAATATTTCTAAAAAAATTAATCGAACAGAGGGTTTAATATTGACTATTGGTATACAGATTCAAACACATATTGACTATATAACCATCAATACCAGTATAAGTATTATACTGATATTGTTGTTTATTTAGTAATACCAGATAAAAGTATTCTTCGAAAATTTATTAACAAATTTGACATGCAAACGATAATTTTTTATCTGCTTCTTCGATGAAAATTTAAGTCATAACAAATCATAAAATAATCATGAAACTGTACGATACATATTTTCAGTTAATCACTCGACTAAAAATATTATTTACTCCTTTTTAAGAATGTTATTTTAAAATGAGATCGTTCGCAAAATACATGCTTTTGTAATACGGGGTGAAAAAAAATATTTTAAGGGCTTTTTGCAAATAACTTGAAAGTATCTCCTTCGAAAAAGAAGACACAGTAGCCGACGTATAACTTCAAATAATAGAGAATGGATGTAGTTTCCCCTTTATCAAACTGTAATACAATATGAAGTTGCGATACAAAAAAAGAAGAATTTTTCTACCTAGAAACAAAATTTCCATTTTGCAGCCCCCGAGATATACATTCTATAGGGCTGCCAACGGAAAATTATAATTTTAACATAATACCCTTTTCGCTTGTCGACCCAAACAGCAAGTCAACCCAAAGAGCAGATATTCTTTGGTTGTCTTCCTATTTTGTCCATCCTCGATGCAGCAATGATATAATCATTCCAGCGAATCGACTTTTTTTTATAAATTTTTTTTTAAATTCAACATTTGTGCTTCAAGTAAAATACTATATTCAGTAACAAATCAAGTTAACAGCACACAAAGCTAGGAGCTGTATCACTAATGAATGACTTTTTGCTGGTTTCTGTGCGTGTTACGGTAGTAAAAGAAAAACACTCATAAAATTAATCGTTTTTAAAATATCAAGATTCATTACATGTATTTCTTTCACTGGTGTTTGAAACTATATTCTGTTTAAATACCTGAATCTCTTTAATTTGGGAGAATCATTACATAGAATTCCGTATTCTGATGTTTAGAAACTAAATTCTGATTAAATACCTCTATGACTTTTAAATTCATTTAAGTCACATTCAAGACTATAGAGAGAGAAAGAGTTTAATTATTTAGAATTCCAAATACGTTTAAAATTAAATTCTGTTTGCGACTTTTAAATTCATTAGAAGAGTATTCAGAACTAATTAGTGAAGTAATGATACGCTTCAGAGCTCACTGTCAACTTGATTATTTTATTCCTAAAACACAGAAAAAAGAAATATATTCGAGAAATATTAACGAATTATTAAGGCTGGTACTATTTTTGAAAAACTAATTAGATTAGAAGGCTCATTGTTTATTGATTTCGTTTGACGTACAAAATATACCAGTTAAGGGCAATAAATATTAAGTCGCAATTCTTGCCAATGAAGTTTTCTTGAATGGATATGAAAATAGTTCGGAAGAAGCTTAATTAATCCCGTTGTGCTTTGGTAACCAAACGAAGTTGCTAAAACGAAAGTCATGTAGCTAGAATGAGTACAACTTCTGCTTCTGTCATGACTTTTACAAGGTTCAAAATGGAGAAGTTTGTACCTAATGGCCCTCAAGTTGCGTTAAAACTGGATTTTAAACTGATGAATCCGTCAGTTGTTATTTCTAGTTACTCTTACTTAAAAAGTGAATAATTCTATTTTTATTAATCCATTGTGGCATTTTAATTGCTTTTTCTTGGCTGCAGTAGTGAAAACAATCTCGTTACTAAATTGAAAAAAAATTTACTTTTCTGTAACGTTTCAAAGAGTTCATCTAAATGTAAACAGCATACCAAGTAATACAAGGAGTTTTAAAATCAAATAATTAAATACAATATTTTTATGTTATGGCAAAAAAATTGAACAATATGTTGTGCTACTAGAGAATCTATAATAAAAAGCTAAAACAACAAAACCAGTGAATAATCTCAATATTTATATCATAGTACGTATGAAAAATATTATAAAAATGTATAATTTAACGTGATATTTGGCATAAAACTCTGAAACATCAATACAGATGGCAAAATTCAACTTTTTTATCATAGCATGTACAATTTTAGATGATATAAAATGTTACACAATATCCTATATTCTGCTACTTGCGATTCTACTATAAAAACCTGAAACATGAAGAAAAATTGCAAAATTCAGCATTTATATAACAGCAAATATAATATTTTATGATGAAAAATATTTTAAAATATATTTTACTATTTACGATTCTACGGTAAATACCTGAAACTCTAAATTGGTTGCCAAAATTGAAAATATATACCATAATATTATTTTTATAGAGGCGCAAGATATTACAAATATGCTGTACAATAAAAATATTGTGTTATTTAGAATTCTGCATTGAAATTCTGAAATTTCAATCTCGACTCTGAAATTGTTCCCATTAAAAACCACAAATCAAACGTCAATGTACATATTTCACAAACAATACTTTTATCACTCGCAACCAACCACAAATTTCATTTAATTTTTAATAAAATCCAAAAGTTATGAAAAGACGAAATTCCCTCAATACGCACGCCAAGTCAAAGACTATGAATGTCTCATTAACGTTTTTCATCTCCATCAAGCGTCGTCAAATAATAGCTCAGCACACAACGAATCAAGAGGACGCTAATTACGTTTCTTTCCTTCAACTCGCGCTGCCCCACCGAACGCTTATTAGATTAACTTATTAATTATACAGTGAGGTTCTTCAGTGAGGAAGAGCTTCCGTATTCCACAACAAAAGCGCCCAAGGAACGAGGGCGCTGAAATCACTCGAGCGAAAAGCCGTTTATTTTATTTTATTTGTTAGTTTTTGCATTGAAGCTAAATAATTTGTTCTCAACACATATACCCTAGCAGTATTTTAGAGCTGCATTTAATGCATTACAGTGCAGAACTAATTCTTGGTTGTTGGTCGTTGAAGTCCAGGAAAGAGACACGGCCCCGAAATACTCTTTTATTAAAATAATTTTAATTTAAGTACAAATACTGAGTTTAGCATGAGCAAATAGCAGACGTGTGTCCCAAGAATATTTATAGGCACTTAATTTGAGGATTTAAATAGTTATTATTAACGCCCCGTTTTGAAGCAATACGACATCTAATCAGGAATGGACCTTATAATTTTGATCTGTTGTCAAATGACGAAGAAACCTGGGCTGGTACCTCCCTCTCCACATTTCCATGCCGCACCAGCGGGATACCTTATATCCAAAGAGCCCCAGACCCTACACTGTTGATTTTCATTGCAACAGAATTTTGGACATCGAATCCATCTACCCCGGCGCCGAAACCTTACTACAAGACCACTTTGGCTCACTTAATTCGGAGAATGAAGTTCATTATTATATTGTGTATCCATCTAATTATTTTTAAAAATCTACCATTTGTTGAAATTCATGACTGAATGATTGAAATCCACAATCGAGCTGAATTTTGCACCTTAAGGTAAGTAATCCCTAAATCGCCGGTATTGTGTATATTGCTGAATGCATTAATTGTTTCTTGCCTTACAGATCCTTTCCCTTTCTCTTCTCCTTCCTTCCTTTTTCCTCGTTGTTAAGGCGTAGGCCGTCTCTTTATCCATTGATATACTAGCATGGTATATCCCTCCATTCTATTAATTACTCCCACTTTATAATGTAACACTCAAATTATCTTCTGTTCGGTCCTGGAGGTTGAGAGCTAATTAGCTCAAGCACTCCATCTAACAATCCGTCTCTCGTCGTCGTCGTCTGAATTTTGCTCCTGTAAGTTAAAATCAGTCAAACAGTACTAAATAATCAGTATCTAAAATAATCATAGTCATTATCGAAAATAACCATATTTTCAGCTCTACATTTCTTGTTTAAGAAATATAGAGCTGGGAAGAAATATAATTGAATACATTTTGTTGGCTTTCTTGATTTTTTTTTACGTAGGACTACGTTCCTCCCTTTGGGGTCTCAGGAAGAAATTTGATTCACACGCCAAAACGCCACAAAACTTGGTATGGGAGATCCTCCATATCTCGGTAACTACATATGTGAAAAACATAACTAATGTCTTGTTTTAGAGATAAAGGGTAACAACAGAAGTTACAAAAAAAATTGAAAATCGGAAAAGATAGTCACGCGAGAGTATATATAAAGTAGTCCTACGCCTTTAACATCCGCGGATGTTTGAAAAAGACGGCCTCCAGTAATTTGTTTTTGATGCAATTTTCTACTAACCATTTTATTCTTACTATTTCTACCTTTATTAATATTATGTTCCTTTAAATGCCGAATTAATACGAGTCTAAATAAAATAGAGTATATGCTTTTTTCCCCCAATAAACTCGAAGCATTCCGATACGAAAGATACGATTTCCAAGTTTGAAAATATCAGCAACCAAGTTCGGTTTTTGCCCACGCGTTTCTGCAGAGGCTGACAAACTCCGACAACAACATCATGTTTACATCTCGTAATAACACGTAAGTGGTATTATTTATTCACTAAAGACTGTACCAACAGCTTCTCCCACTTGCATCTTAGCTGTGGGTACAAAATAAAAGGTCAAACTATAAATAATGACCGTAAATGAAATAATGAATAAATTTTAAGCTAGAATTATTAATTTTTTCACAAGATTAAATGCTATAAATGACACTATCAAAAAACTAAAAAAATTTTAAAAAATTACTAGGTCTATTATTTTCACAGAAACACGTTACCATTATTGTGAGCTACAGTAGGAATCAATGAAAACGCACTACTCTAGATTTTATTATATTTTCTACGCGAGGCACCTAGATTTTGTCAGATTTATGCACGAAGCGGACGCAATAGCAAAATCCAAGATGCAGTTACGTACAAACCAATCAAAATTACCTTCATTCCAAAAATATTATTTCCCCAATTTATAATGATGCTATATTCCTTAAAAATGTAATTATTGCATTTTTATTGCCTAATATTTTACATTCGACATCATTACCAGTTCTAAATTCAATGTAAAAGGCGATAAATCAAAATTGTACCGGGCATTTGATATAATTTTGAAATGTATTGTTTTTTGTACCAATTCACATTTTGGGAGGGGGCATCGAATATAAAATATAAGTAAGTGGTTTGAACGAAGAATCTTTGTGCTTCTTTTATGTCTCTTGCAAATGTGTTTAAACTGGCTAAAAATTAAAACCACGGTAGGATATGGGTAAATGAGAGGCTTCATTTTGTCATTAATTGTGCTATATTTTAAGTTTCTGGTTAAAGGGGCTCCTAAAAAGACAGAAAATTTAACCTACAGTAGAGTGTGAGTAGATGGGAAATTTAAATTCGTCATTAATTGTTATTTGGGCAATGTCTAACTCCAATGGTTCCTAAAATTACCTAAAATCTAACATCCTATAGAGTTTGGGCAGATTCGAGATTTAATTTTGTCAATTTTTCTTTATGCTGTGTTTTGTACCTAGCTCATTGATTTCTAAATTGGCTTTAAATGTAACCACATCCCATTATAGGACTTGGATACATGGGAAATTTCGTGACTAATTTTTCTCTACCATTTCTAGCCCCTATTGTTACTTAAAATGGCCAAAAGTCTAACACCCTGTAGAGTGTGTGTAGAAAAATTGCTATAAAATTCAATCCATTATAAGGTATAGTAGCAGTGGGAGACTTAATTTGACATTAATTGTTCTTTGTACCATATTTTAAATCTCTAGATCAGGCTATGCTAAAAGGGCCTAAAATTTAATTCCCTATAGGGTGAGGGTAGATGGGAAACTTAATTTTGCCATTGTTCTTTGACTTAAGGAAATGCTCATGCCAAATTTCAACGGTTTTCTTGGTTCTCTATTGGTCTATTATTCCTTAATCAAAATTTCATTCTTAGGGCATCAATATAACGCCTAAATTCCTAAACATTTTTGACTTCAAATTCTTTCAAGTGTCCACCAAATCTATCGCATTTAACATTAAAAATTCGAGCTTTCTGAGTTGCTCTTTTTAAATTATTTCTTATTTCTGATTTTCTTAAATGTGATTCTTTTTTTTAAATAATTAATGAATCTTAATTTAGTTTAGGTTTTGGGTGCTACTATAGAACAGAAACTATTTAATAACAAATCATATCTTCCATTAATAACTTGTAATAGTTCTTATGCCGTCCTAAAAGAAAGAAAATAAAAGGTCAAGCAATTATGGAAGTTGTAACAAAGGAAGAGGGTTAAACTTTCTCGAGGTTCTTCATAACGACCCATTTTCATGATCTAGGTCACAGCATAAATTAATGAAAAACGATGTCATTCATTGCTTCGCGAGACGGCAAACAAGTGCGACAACTTTCTTAAAATGAATAAACGCGTTTCAGGATATTTTACGCTGAAATAACCGAACGTTTCATAGAATTCATTTCGTTTCTGTTTACATAAAAATGAATGTTTTGCTGAATAGTTTCGAAATTCTTTTACATGGCTTGATTTTAAATGGCAAAATTTTAAAAATTATGACCTTTTCCATTTTTACGCGAAGTGGAATAAAAAATAATAACATTGAGTTATTTGGACTTTGTTCAGCAAAAAACATTGGTAAGAAACTGTTTTCGAAGAGTATTTCAAAAAAATATTTTACGAAATTTCACTTAGGATATTTCTCTTTCGTACTGTTAACAGTTAGAATCAAAAATATTACCTCTTCGAACCTCTTGTCCGATTCATCGTAGCATGATAATATTTTAGGCTTGATTCGTCTTTCTTCATATTATTTTTAAAAACTGACTTATAAATATAGCAACGACACAAAACGTATATAAAATGTATTTAAAATCATCGCAATGCACGTATATGTCGTAGGCAAATTGAGATAATCAGACTTATTGCAAAGAGCCTGCAAAGAACTTAGTCATTTTGCAATCCGCTTGGCAAATTGGAGTCAGGTGGATTGCGAAATGACTAGGCTCTTCGCAATAAGCCTGATCATCTCAATTCGCCTACGACATACACATAAATGCAGTAACTGCTGGCAGAAGAAGAGAAGCGAAATGGAAATAGTGACGCCGTCTAGCAGCATATAAAACCTGTATCATTTTACGTGTGAATTTCATTCATGCTTGAAATGTGTTGATACCTATTTGTCTATGCTCTCTAATTCTACAAATTCTGTTTTTAAGAAAGTAGCAAGATTCCATATTTATTTTATTCAATAATATGTTTTTAACTAAAGCTTAGCTGAATTTTGTTCTTTTAAATTATATAAATTTTAAATTATATTGATCATATATTTCAAATTAATTTCCATTTTTCAATAGAAAGTAGTAAATCACGTCGGTGGTATATCATGCGTGTTATATAGTTTAGACGCTACGATGCATATGATTATTTATTGCAATCGTGATGATATAATTTGATAATATTTTTTGGCAACGTTTGACAAGCAGAGAAGTGCTTTGTTTTGATTAGACATCTGAAGTACAAGGAAAATTGTTAAACAACGAAAAATACTTCACACGGAATGTTGTTTTTACCAAGAGGTTTTTTTGAATAAAGAAATACGTAAATAATATGTAAATAAAAAATATATTTCCTGTCATAAAGCATATGTTTATTTTATTTGTTTTCAAATCAATGTTAAACACTTCTGTCCCATATATATCTATTTAAACACTTCACATTTGACGGGAAATATCTCGAATGAAGAGGCAATTTGCTCCCGTCATACCATGACGAGTGATTTTCAGGTTTTATAATATTTACTTAAGCAAGAGGGTTAATTGTTGCCAGAGTCACTTTACAACAGTTCAAAGTGTGTTAAAATTAATGTTTCACTATTAATAAATAAATATTAAACCATTCAAGAGTATGGCCCATTAAATAAAATTACAATATTCGTGAAAAAGAATCTTCATGATATTGTTTGTCTCTTATTTGTAATGGTATACTTACAAATAAAATTCCTACAAACAAATAAAAATTTTATTTGTAATGGTATCCCTACAAATAAAAGGCAAACTATCATGGGAATCTTCCAGAGCAATGTCTTCAATAAACTTGAATTCAAACGCTTTTTGCCATGAACTGTTTAATTATTATTTCAACGTACCGAAATTTCAAAGCAGACTTTGAAACCAAGAGTAAAAAAGAACTCGCGAAGAAATTTAAATTTATATGACATTTCCGTACTGTTAACAATTCATAAATTCTTAAAATCTCCGGTTCGATTTAGTTACAGAAACAGTCATTGTACGCAAATTAGTTTTCTTTAGTCTTTCTTTAGATGCGATCCAACACTCCACTAAACCTCCTACGCGTTCACCAAATGGCATCACCTCACCTTAGTAACAATAAACTGCAAATCCCTAAGCCAGGTCTTTAACCATTCAAACTACAGCAAAAAGAGACTGTATTGCTGCGTGGGCTCAAATTCAAGGAAAGGAGCAACGGTCTAGAGTCTAATGCTCTTTTACACCTTAGACTTGTTTCCTGAGAAAATAATAGTTTCATAATAACTTTCGCAATAACATTCGACGAGGAGAATGGAGATGGCTTTTAACTGAAGAAATTCTCCAAGAACATCTCCGGAAATGTCTCCATTTTCTATTAAAGACCATTTTTGTCTAGGATGAAATGTGAGAAGACTTGGCTGAGGGTAATGTAGAATATTTCTGCGAAATAAATTCCGTCTACTTGCTTTTGGTAACTAAATGGAAAAGCTACCACTATTTCATTGAAATCCCTAGAAAGCGCATTTGAATTGCATATATCGTGTTTGTCGAATCTGGAGTTACTATAGAACATTTGGAATTGAGATAAATACTATCAGATAAAAATTTTTGAATTTGAACTTTTTCTAGTAAGTGAATAATTTTTTAAGCCGCTCTGCAATGTATTCAGTCTAAACAGCACTAAAATATTCTATTTTTTCTAATTTGTTACATTAGATGTGAATTGTACTGTTTGTTTTGAAATTTTATTTCATAGTTGATGAATTTAAAGTGTTATATACTGTTTGTCTATTAAAATTGCTTACTTGTTCCTTGACGGTATTATAATTTTTTGTTAAAAAATTTAATTATAATAATTGTCATTTTACTTATCAAAATTGTATACTATTCATTTATTAATGATGTATTGTTGATTTAAACAGCAAAATATTAAATATAAATATCTATTGCCATTTTTAGTTTAAAACTTGTGGTTTTCTCTTACTCGACTCATTTTAGACTATTTTATCTGCAATCGAATTCTTCGATAAATCTAATTTTTATTAAGGTCTCCTCGACTTCCATTGTAATAGAAAGTGTTTCCTTATAGTTTTAAAAAACAAGGTTAAAACCTTTCCATGACCCAATATACTATAATATAATCTTAATAATAAAATATAATTCATTGCTTTCTATAAATTGGAAATAAATAAAAGTTTATTTTTTGCCCAACATATTTATTTCTTTGAAATTCTCCTGAACTGAATTGCTTTGATATCATAAGATATTTTGCTTTTAAGGTTAAGTGCACATTAAAGTTGGAAAATAACTCGTATTTTTTTTTTTTGGAAATTACATATTTTTCATTAGACTTTTTTGATTGATCTCTTGGGTTTTTAATTTGCATTCCCTAATTTATTCAATTAATTGTTTGTCTGACTTGTTTATCACACATTTTACATAATTTGACAGTAAAAATGCTTGCTGCATTTCGTAATTAAAAATAAATTAAGACATTATTTTTGAAACAATAACACCTACGTATATGATTTTTCGAAAAAATATGCAGAAATGCATAACAATTGTTTCAATTTTGTTTAAGTAATCACTTAAAATAATCAATAAAAAAAATTGCACTTTCTGTTTTTAATTCTTAAAGTGACTTTTTCAAAATGGCAAACCTTTAGAGGTTTACTTCAAAAGCAAAATGCGAAAAACTGCTAGAATATTTGCATTCTCTCAAAGATAATTTTGGCACAAAATTCTCGTCAAAGATGTTGACTGTTCTTATAAAATTAGAGCAACTTAACTTTTCCATATTAACCATGTATCAAAATTCATAAAATTTCTTGAAAAATTATCTACATTTCTGTATTTGAACGTAAGTATTTTCTTTCACAACAGTTATAGGATTTTGCTCAGCTATGCAATGGGCAACCAACTCAAAAACAACATTTGGTGATATAGCATTTTCAGCAAAACGTTAGAGAAAAAGATTATATTCTAATGCTGCGTTTTGTCCGAAATGAATTATCACATGACAAGGAATTTGAAGTGCAACTGATCGCCTTTGGTTCGATTTTTGGCGACAAATTATGCGCACATGCATATAGTTTTCTATGGTGAATTCGAAATTTGTAAAATGTTAGTTGGTATTTGATTCCGTAACTGCGTCAAATTATAATGATAGTTAGTTAGTTTTATCGACTTTATGAATGCATGTTTATAATAACTAAAACGTGCAAAGACTCAAACTGAAAAAAAGAAAACAGCTTCAAAATTTAGAAGCAGCCACAACAAACTTTACATTTAGTTGAACTCATAACTTCGGTTATAAAATGCCTACTAAAAATCGAGCACATTGATTCTATACATTAAAACAAAAATCCCACATTCGATATTTTGAGGAAACAAACGAAGCCTTTGAAACATAGATATTCAATTTTTCATTGAAATTCGATTTGAAACAAACAAATGTTATTTATAATTCTTATTTAGGGATAAACTGGACGTTGTTGTGCAGTCGGGACTGGCTAATATCTTATGAGCTTTGGATACATTATTGAAAATGTACCTAAGTGTGTTTAGTTGGCCATGCAATCTCGAGCTAACTGCAAACCATTGAAATAAAATAATATTAAATGTGCAATAAGTAATTTTGGAAAACTATAGCATTAGAAATTTTTCTGTAATGTTAAGCAAAACCGTTTACTTCTCTAAATGTGCACAGTGGAGTTGTTTCTTACTGAATAACAGCATCCCATGCATGCTCACGTGATACGCATTAAATGCGCTATGCCGTCCTAATTTTGGAATCTGCTGGGTCTCTTGAATGAGGAAACAGGATGTG
>BGPR01040396.1:0-13972 GCA_013235015.1 Araneus ventricosus | reverse complement strand
CAAATTTGATTTGATTTGTGGCGGCCTCTCGAACCTCTTACCCTTGCAATTGCATTTCACCTCTCACCTTGTCTTGAGGCGGTAGACAGAGGAGTTTTATTCTTTCCTACAAGATGCTAAGAAGGTACAATTATTCTGCACGTGCATATTGACGTGGTAGGTTCATTGCCTATGTTTAGGAATAATAGGTATCTGCTGAAATTCATTGATAGGTTCACCAGATGGGTTGAAGCTGTTCCCATGGTTGATCAGGCAACAACGATAGTTGCGCTTTCCTACTGGAATGGGTTTCTCGTTTTCAGGATTGGTCCCCGACCTATCTTACATAAGCACCCATCCGCAACATCGAAAATGCAGGCCAAGTTGAAATCCAGTCAGACAGCAGACAGCTTCGGACAAAAGCGGAACCTTTTATTTCCTCCTCCATTGATGCCGCTCTACGGCAAATGAATTCCATGATATCTAATCTATCTCAAATGACGTAATCTTTCGTGAATCAGATGATGGCGATGCTTTCAACACAGATGAGTTCCCTCAAAATTCAGGCGACAAGTGCCTCTTCGAACTGAACCTTCTTATTTTCCCAGTTTCTTTTCGGTGATCTCTACTTGAAACAGGGTAAAAGTGCTTCGGCACTACACCCCAGAAATGTTAACACCAGTGAAGTGGAATTCTCCTGAACGTGCATCTTGACGTAGTAGGTCCATTATCTCCGTTTAGGAATAAGAGGTATATTCTGACATATATTGATAGGTTCACCGGATGGGTTGAAGCTTTCCACGGTTGATTTGACAGCGAACACCATTGCACAGATTTTCCTACAGGAATGGGTTTCTCGTTTTGGCGTACCCGAGGTCATTACTACCGATCGATGTACAAACTTTCAGAACCATTAGTTCCCGCTCCGTCCGAGGTCGAAACTTCCGATTGATTTTAATTTAACTTCTATGTTACAAATATTACTACATTTTAAAACAAGAAACCATTTTATCGAGGTTCACATTTAATGTGGTCGTCTAAAAGCTTCTTACGTCAACTTTCATCACTAGATGTAGCTGATCGCTTCTCGGCGAATGCGATTTGCTTACGTATCTTGTTACCCTTCATTGCCCTGTAAGAGTTGAAAAAATGTTGTGCGCATGCGTTCTGACTGAATCTTGGACAATTTTCTCTGTACTTAACGTTGACGATATCATCAGAGCGTATGCGTATTACTGCGTAGTTTGTAATCGTACATGTGCAATTTCGTTTACTCGTGAATAAGCACAGAGGGAGGGGTGAATAAGCTCCTGTTACAACCGTTAAACGTGTTTCCTATCGCAAACCGAATAATAGTTGGATGCTTTACGGCAGGGTTCGGTTACTTTTTTTCTTAAAAGGCCATTTTTAGAATTAAAAAATTAAATTTAGAATTATTAAATTTAAATAATATTTTTATAACCGCAAGTTTGCAACTCGAACTGCGATATATGCATTTTGAAAATTGAGTCTAAAATAATTTTTCTTGCTAAAATTGGTTTATTTTTCCTTTTTGTTTAAAGTTAACAAAATAAATTGCTATTCAATGATCTATTTTGAATTTTACAGTAGACGTAATTATAATCATAAGATATAATTATTATAGTAAAAATAAGTGATTTAAAACATTTTTACAAGTAAATTATCATTTTCATTTCGTCAAACAGTATGCTGGGACTTCAAATATTTTATATATTTAATTTGTATGTAAAATAAAATTAAAATAGATTGAGATTTTGTTGCTGAATTTAAATTTTCATGACACCATAAGAAGGTTTTTTTATTTTAGTTAAATTTAATTTAATTTCTTTATATGTATATTATTTACTAACATAAAAAGAGTCGCAATTATGCCTTGAAAAAACATGCTTTACAGAAAAAGCTTTAAAGAAAAATGGAAGTTCAAATCAATCCACATGCTACCGGTAATATATGAAAGCCAGCATTCTATAGAATGCAGAAAACTGGAAGGCACGAAGCGATTAACATTTCTCACATTTCCTAGGCATTCGAATGAAACCCAAATGATAAAGCGGCAAAGTATGAAAGACATCATCCATTCGATTTTATAAGAATTAAATGCAAATCAAAATAAAATTATTTCCTTCCTTGATGTAACATGTAGCTTCACATTTTATTTTGTTTCCTTTAATAAAAAAGACAAACTTCGATATGTATAACTTTCATTTTACTTTACGTATTTTGAATAAAAGACTTTTTATGCAGTCTATTATTTTTTCTAAATAACATTTGCATTTTTGAGGAATGCACGTCATGTAGATAATAGCCTTATGATCTTTTTTCATATTTTGCATAAATAGCATTTTGTCCTTCTACAGATTGGCTAGATATTATATACAATGCCTATGGAAAATATCTGATAATTATCGATTTCATACTTTGCCTAAAAATGCTCGGCATGCCTAGGTATTCTATAGAATGTAGGCGTTTCATACTTTGTCAGTAACACCTATAATAAATAGAAGAGTGTTATTTTCATTCTGAATTAGCATACGTAATATATATCACTATTTTTCCTAACGAATTAAATATGATACATAGATGAGAGACCAGGAAGGAGAGACGTGAAAAATTTCTGATATGTTAGAACCATGACCGTCTGAAATCCAAAATATTATTGTTTTATATTTTCAGTCTAAAACATATTTCTGTTCTACATACTTCTCAAAATGTTGTAATATAAATGAAAGTAAAAAATGACTTAAATATGCAACAATATTTGACTCCAACAAAAAAATTTAATTTAAGACATAAAAGTAAATTAAATTCCAAATCATTTTTTAATTCTGTCTTTTCATTCAATTGAATTGCTTCAAAGTACAGCCGGAAGTCGATACTTTTATTTTCATAGGATTCGCTAACAACGTGACACATATCTGAATTGGTATCATTAAATATTATCAATAATGAAATAAGAAGAAACAGTTAAGAAAAATATTTAAATTATACAATTAATTTCAAAATTATAAAAAAAATTACGAACTGCTTTACTGCTACAAATTTCAGTAAAAGCATTTATAAAATAATTTAAATTAAGATCCGTCTTCCATTCTTTATTTGTAAGCAAACGTTTTTGCTTTTTCGTTTACGAAGTATAGAAAGAGAAAGTATTGCAATCGTCAAAAAATTCGAACTCGAGATTTTGATGAATCTCCACGTTTTAGACCTCCCCGTGTCCAAAAAAACACAATTTGGGAATTATGTCTGTCTGTGAGCACGATAACTCAAAAACCGTCAGACCGAAATGGATAAAATATGGTATTTGATCTTTACACATAATTTGTAGGTTTATATTCAAATGTTGGACAAAATCCGTCCACAGGAAGTATGTCTGTCCGTGTTCATGTGAAGACGATAAGTCTAAAACTTAAATAGCTAGATGGATAAAATTTCGTACACAGTTTTATCGACAGAAATGTAGGTCGGAATCAAATTTTGGATCAAATCCGTCAAAGGGTTGACTGTTTGTTGGTCTGTATATTAGAATACTTTCAACACAATAACTCCTAAGACTTAGATAAACAAAAATTGGTGTGAGCTCTGCTAACATTAGTCGTATATCGCTCGCAATTTTTGTTTCAATTGGTTCTTAAAAAGGCGTTCAGATTGCAAATTTGGTTTTCTTCGCCATACTACGACGCTAAAAAGTCTTCAGGCTCTTTTAAATAGGCTTCGATTGCTCGTATTTGACTTATAAACGATGCATTTTATTAAAAACATATGTATTTGCACTGAAAATTCTTTAGCATATTGCTTTTTAGTTGTGCTAGAATGACGCACTTACAATTTCTGGTTATAATGTCGTTTCGCCCTGGTCCTACTCATATAAATGTTAAAAAATGTTATTAAAGAGAATGTATTCGACAGTGCATCGTCTCCCCATATTTTCTAACACATCGATCTTTCCTTTTTCAGCTCAGATAAACAGGTTGCATTCTTTTCTTTTATGGACAATAGAGTTGGATAAAGAAATACCTATCAGATGACTCGAGGTCTTCTCTATCTAGTGGCGGCTCATCCATTAGGGCTGCAAAGCTGCAGCACCCTTGAAATTATTTTGAAAGTTTATTTTTCCTTTTTCTAAAAATTCCAATTAGTTCTTTTCCCATTGAAAAGTTCGAGGAAGAGAAAATGAAGAAAGAAATATGTAATGGGAAGCTACTATTATCGTCAAATTTACGTGACACTGATGTATTTCTAGGTTTTAGCCTATTGCCACACACTTTTAGTTTTAAAATAGGGTTCATCAAGCACACTTTTTTTAAATAAAGTGTTTATTATTGTCAAAGGAAACTAAGCGCCAGTTATATAATTGAAAGTGAAAAAATTACATTTTTCTACGATTGTTCTTAAGAAAGCTTTCTACGAACGTAACTCTACTTTGCTTATCATGCTTTTTTCTGTCCCCCAGAACAAATGACGGCTATAACCACAGCGAAGATTACACAGGTATTTACTTTACTATTTCAAAAATTGTTCCTGTAAACGAACCAGCAGGAGTGGCCTCCCCGAAATTTTCTCGCATACGACCAATAATGTGGGGTTGGTAAACACCCAGTAGGTAGGTAAATATTTGTTGGGTATTTACCGAAGACTCTAAAATTCTTTAAACAATTCCAATCAACTAATTAATTCACAAGAAATGAGTAGTCCCTTACGAAAATTGAACATATGCCTTTAGCAAAGGTATAATGAATTGATATACTGGGCAGTAATGTTCCTTAAACATCGATAGACTACCGATACTCTCGAAGAAAAGACGATGGTATCGGGTATTAATAACTATCGACTGAAACAATCGATAGAATCGACTTTCGGAAAACTATCGATAGTTTATTCCTGGGCAATATTATCGATAGGCGCATTTTCAGTCAATAGTTTCAAAATTATTGACAGGAACTATCGATAGTTTCAAAAGTATCGACAGCAAGAACACCTATCGATGGTATCGCAGGGGAGAAATCTATCGACACTATCGATGTTTAAGGAACACTACTGGGAAGAGACCCAAGTGAAAAAGTAACATCCCCTTCCAAAAATAATAAATAAAAATTGAAAATTAGTCAGCTTTAAAAAAGATTTCTGAGGTATACGTACTATGAACATGAGTTTTTTTCCGGCAAGAGGAAGGGCACGAAAAAATGCATGCAAAGATTCACCAATAGGTGGCGCTGATATAAAAGAATGACAATGTAGATGAGATAAATGGCAATATCAATGTATTTTTATTACAGCCACAAGTTTTCGGCACGGCCCCCACTATTAGAAACAATACAGTGCAGAGAAGTCACATCGCAGGAGAAGTCAGATTGATATTCTGAAAAGTGCCTTTATTAAAACCGCTTGAAAAGGTCTATTAACCCCGTAGGTTTTCCATTTTTTTAACCTTACACTGTCCAAAAATCCGCAAATAGATCTACATTGATTCAGGATTAATATCAAAATGTTTTGCTCCTTAAACTTTTGTCAAGTATACTTAACATTTTTTGAGACTCGCCACCTTATATTTCGAGTGATTAAATTGCCAACAGGTCCTTTGATGGAGCCCATAGAAGCGTTAAATCTTATTCAAAAGTAATAACATATGTGACATGATGACTTGAAAATACTTGCATGTAGAAGATGATAACAAAATGTTTTTTTCTGTTCAGAAACCGTAGTATGACGAAGCCGCGACTGTAAAAGCTCGAGCATGTTCACCGTCTAAGGCGACTGTGAACGTAAGCGAGTACGTAGACTGGTGAAAATAACAGTTTGTCGGGCAGAAGTTGTACCTTGCTCAGCTACTTGGAAGACAGCAATACTATGTGTTAACTGAATTGCTGCGTAATGCAGGTTTTTGTAATTTGCACTTTTTCTGCGGAGTTGGTTCTTATAATGCTATCTGACGGGGATTTTTGTATTAAATTTTAACTATACAAAGAAAAATAAAGTCACCAGTGCGAATGAAATGATTATCCCGCGCACAATCGTATCGAGTTCGTAAAGACTGGTGAAAATAAGAAGGCGTCGGGCAGAAGTTGCTCAGCTACTTGGAAGGCAGAAACTGACTTGATGTGTGGTGCAGATTTCTTTTTAATATTCGATTTGCATATTTTTGAGGAGTTGGTTATTATAATGATGCCTGACGGGGAGTTTTTGTATTAAATTTTAATATAAGACGAAAAATATAACCACCAGCGTGCATGAAAGGATTATACCGCAACCAAATTTACAATCCGATTATTTTTTTTTATTTATTCTTGAAATATTTAAGGGTTTGTTTTGCTCATCCTATACTTAAATGTGCAAAAAACTAAGTTTTCAAGTAGCTTTACAAAGGCGGTAAATAAGTTTCTAGTCAAAATCAGATATAACCTTTACGTAAATAGTAAATAAGAATTTTAAAAAATGCGAAATAACTTTTACCACTTTTAATATTACAAATATTTCAATATATAATTTTAAAAACTTGTGCTATTGAAAAGGTCATGCGCTATTAATTTTTTCTTTAATAAAAAGACTGGATTTTTACGTCTAGGCTGGTAACTGAAAATTATCGTTATTGCCATTTGTTTCGGATGTGACATGAAAAAGTGAATGTTACAATATGCGAATATAAAAGTTCTAAGATGTGATTATTAGTAGTTTTCGATACAGCAGAAAAATAAGAAAAGCAAAGTAGCCAGTGTTTACTCTTATCCCCGGTCTGCTCATAGCCCACTAAAGCAAGCAGATTTCAGGAACTAAATCCGCGCAGTACGTCTTTGGTTTAGATAAATGGAAATTTTATTATTTTTTATTGTATATTCCGGATGTCTTATTTTTTTTATTTGATTTATTATATTGCGGGATTTTGACATGTACGTTAGGAATAAATCGATTACCTCTGCAAAACAGATATTATTCAAGATTCCTCGAGATGAGAACGGGATGTTTATAATGAGTTTCAGAATTTTTATGAAATGTGGTTGAAATAAATCGCAAATTTGTAATTTTGTTAAATTTATTTTCTCTTTTGTATATGAAATAATTAAATTTCGCTTTATTTTTGTTCTATTGCATTAGTATTTCTTAATGCTTATTATATAGAAAAATATGACAAAATATGCGATATTCCTTTACAACTTTTGTTTTCCCTACTTTTTATGCATCCATTCCAGAGTAATAGGACTTCGTGATAAAAATAATTTTAAACGAAACTGATATATCTTTAGCTATTACTGTCGAAAAAACAACAAACAGTTATTTCCCTTACTTATTTTGAACTGCTATAATAATTTAAGTTGAACTTTTTTCAAAAATATAAAATAAAGTCACACTTATGCATATAAAATTTGAAGAACATTAACCATAATCTCAAAGTTAACAAAAAATTATTATATTATTAATCCTACCTTTTGTTTGGTATATGCAATGACTGAAACAAAATAAAGCGGACATGAGGTATAGATAAAACATATGTAATCATACCAAAAAATGTCTAGTATTTCAACATTTCATTTATCTTTTAAATTATGTTCTTATATATGTAATAATTAAATTTTTAAACTTTTTTAATTAATTTTAACAAAACCCCATTTTTCATCACTTCTATTTCCGTCGTAACAAGCGCACTTCTACTTTCACTTCGAGTCACGAGTCTTCCGGGAAAATCACCTTTCTTGAAAACTTAAATTTTCTACGCATTCCTATCTGCCGTTTTTGATTCCAACATGTAAGCCTCAACACGGTGCTCAGACGTAAATCAGAAGCATGATTGAATAAAATAAACTGATCTTCATTCGCCAAAGACTGCCTCTTCACTTAATTAACGAACATTAGTTGAAGCGATGTTTCCTTTAGCCGACATAAATAAATGCCTGCTAAAAAGTGCACAAAGAAAAGAGTTTGCTTATGAAATCAATTGTATCGGACACACCCTGGAAGATTCAAGTTCTGCATTCTCATTGAAATATTGAAAAATTTCGTTGTGACCATACGTAATGGATATCGAAGCATTCATTGCCATTACATGCCGTGGGAAATAATTGAACAATTTAGTGAAAAAAATAATTACCTCTTCAAAAGTTTAAAGTAATAACCAATTGTGTTATCGCTTTCGCCTACATTTTCGTAAAGAATATTGTGTCTTCAACATTAAAATATAGTTTCTTACAGTGTGCAACTCGTCAATTCCGTTTTAACAAGGAAGGAAGTGTGATTCAATTATAAATTTCAAAGTGCACGAATAAGAAAATAAAGAAAGAAACATGCCAATTGCTTATGAATAATAATAATCTTAATTGCATTCAATTTTATTAAGTATTCTGATAAATTCTGGTTTCCATTTGAAAAATTGATTTTTATTTCATTTTGCTGTAAATAAAATTTATGTTTATTTTTCATTTTATATATTGGGTTCTGAAATTTATGATTAATTAAGTATTCATTTATATTTTGTGGTTGATTATCAATTCATTTAAAATGATATTTGAAATAGTTTTGGTTTGATAATAATTTCTGAATAAGTTTACATATGAATATCTGAAATTATTTATTTTTGAAGGAAATGTGGTAATATCAGAGTTGTGAAAATTTTGAAAATAATCTATCTAGTGTGCATAAGAAATTTTGAAATTTAAGCTATTTCATTTAGAGATATTAATTTGAAAAATTCATGTGGTGTTATCATGTTTTTAATCATATGAGTTGATTTTCATTTTATATAATAACTATTGATATTTATTTAAAAAGTGAAATTATTCTATTTTTGGTTTTGAAATTGATTTTGCTGATATCAGAGTTATAATAAATGTTGAGGTGTATGAGGTTTTATTGAGAATAGGAAATATTAATGTTAAAAATTTGAAGTATTACTAAGCAAAGTTTAAGTTTCAAATTAGATTTATTCCTTATACATAGTTAGTTATTGTGTGTTCTTATAATTTGAAATGAAATACCGTGCAAATCTGAAAAAAAAAATTCCATCATGTTTAAATAGAAAATGCTTATTATTTTACAAAAAATGGCCTTAAATGTTTATAAATCAAAATATTTAAAATGATGGAAGTTCTCAAATTCTAAAAAAATTTGTTTGATTTGTGGTGGCATTAATTTTAAATTAAAAGTAAATTTAAAAAATGGTAAGAAATCCGAAACATTTTTAATACAATCTAAATACATTACTGCGAAGTTTGCGTACTCTCTTGACTTATAAATCGGTACGGTAACTGTAAAAATAAATATTTTAAAATTTAAAAAAATTATTTGTTCTGCAAAAAATTTCAGAACATTAAAAAATATTTTAAACGATACTTGATTTTAATTTGAATGAGTTCGAGTAAACTGCTCAAGAAAATGAAAAGGAAACACAAAATTTAATTCCTCTGAAAGTACTGCAAAAATTGTCTCTAGGTTTCCCAAAATTGCGGGGTTACCTACTTTAACTATCACATAATTGGCATCTGCAAACACATCTTTGTAAATCAGGAATTCATACATATTTAGAAATGGAACTAATACAGGATCAGTTTTAAAATTATAGACATTTATGCTAAAACTTTTAAATCAATTCCAATCAATTAATTATTTCTGAAGAAATGAGTAGTTCTTTATTAAATTGAACGTATCACTTTTGCAAAGGGATAATGAATGGATACACTGGGAAGTAATGTTCCATAAGCATCGATAGACTATAGATAATATCGAAGCCAAGTCGATAGTATCGGGTTTTCGGAACTATCGACTTTCTGAAAACTATCGATAGTACTGAGAAATACTATTGACAGCAGCCTTTTCACACAGTCGATATTTTTAAAACTATTGACTGTAACTACACATACTATCGATAGTTTCATATGTATCGATTGGAACTATCAATAGTATGGACAGTTTCTAAACTATCGACTGGATGAACAACTATCGATGACATCGCCGCGGAGAAAACTATCGCTAGTTGAACTACCTATGTTTAAGGAACACACCTTTGCAGAGACCGAAGTAGAAAAGTAACATTAAAAAAATAATAATACATAGAAATCGAAAATTATACAGGTTTAAAAAAATTTTCTTAGTTATGCGTTTTATGAAAACGGCTTTTTTCCCTGTGCTGTGAAGGACAAGATAAAAATGCTTACAAAGATTCACCATTAGGTGGCACTGATATAAAAATGGAAATGTAAATGAATTGAATGACTATACCAACATTTGTTTTTATTACAGACACAAGTGTTCGTCACTATCTCTACTACAAGAAACAATACACTGCAGAGAAGTCACAACGCCAGCGAGTGCCACAAGATAAGAAAAGAAATTAGCTGGGCGTTATATTGCGAAAAGCGCCCGATGATACAGAGAGCGTTTCATGAAACCGCTTAGCAAAGTTTATTACCACTGTAGGTTTTCCACTTCTTGTTTTAACCTTACGCTGACAAAAATTGCGCAAGTGTATCTACATTGATTCAGGATTAATATAAAAATGTTTGGCTACTTAAACTATTGTCCGGTGTACTTAATATCTTTGAGACTCGCCACCTTATATTCCAAGTATTTAAATTGACAACAAGTGCATCGATGTTTAAGGAACACTACTGAGCAGAAATCGAAGTAGAAAAGTAACATTAAAAAAATAATAATGCTTAGAAATTGAAAATTAGTCGGGTTCAAAAAAGGATTTCTTAGGCATGCGTTTTATGAAAATGGCTTTTTGCCCGGTGATGTGAAGGGCACGAAAAAAATGCTTGCAAAGATTCACCGATATTTGACGCTGATATAAACGGAAGGAAATGTAGATGAAGGGAATGACAATATCAACATTTATTTTTATTACAGCCACAAGTGTTCGGCACTACCTCCACAACAAGAAACAATACACTGCAGAGAAGTAACAAACCCAGCGACGGTCACAAGATAAGAAAGGAAATTAGCTGGGCTTTATATTCCAAAAAGCACCCGATGCTGCAGAGCACGTTTCTTAAAGGTTCCTGCAGGTTTTCCATTTTTTTTAACCATACGTTGCCAAAAATTTCGCAGTTGATCTACACTGATTCAATATTAATATTGCAATGAACCGTAAAATTTTATTCAGCTTTAATAACATATATATTATGGTGATGTGAAAATACTTGAATTTAGAAAATGACAACAAAATGTTTTCTTCTGTCCAGAAGCCCTAGTATGACAAAGCTGCGATTAGAAAAGATGGAGCATGTTTACCGTCTAAGGCGGCTGTGAACGTAAGCGAGTTAGTAAAGACTGGTGAAAATAAGAGTGCGTCGGGCAGAAGTTGTACCTTGCTATGCTACTTGGAAGGTAGCAATACTATACGTTAACTGACTTGCTGCGTAATGCAGATTTCTTTTTAGCATTCGATTAGCATATTTGTGATGAATTAGATCTTATAATGCTGCCTGATGGGGAGTTTTTGTATTAAATTTTAAGTATACGTAGAAAAATATATCCATCAATACACATGAAATTATTATCCCGCTCCGAATTTTACATTTCGATTATTGTTTTATGGTTTCTTGAAATATTCTCTGATTTTTTATGCCCATTCTCTATTTACATGTGGAAAAAATTAAGTATTCACATAGCTTTTTAGGGGGGTTAATAAGTTTTCAGTCAAAATGAGGTATGACCTTTACGTTAATAGTAAATCAAGATTTGAAAAAAATTGTGAAATAAGTTTTACCACTATTAATATAATATATATTTATATAAAAAATTTTAAAAACTTGCAATAACATTCTATGTAGTGTCATACTTTCTTAAGTAAAAAGTCTGGATTTTTATGTCTGGGCTGGTAACTGAAAATTGGGTACGGAAACACGCTGATAGCTGCAGCCGTGACGCGACACGTGTTCCATGTTGTTTAGGGCACGGACAGTCGCCCCGGTTACGGCGAAGCTGCCGCTGTGAGGCGACACGTGACCCCGTGTTCTTTAATGGCGTTTTCACACTGGTGCGACAAAGTTTTAAAACCGTTTTCTCGCCGCGCGCGTTCCCTTCTCTGTCAAAGGGAACGCTTCGCTTTGGCGGCAAATCGTCGCATGGTACAATAGAAACAAGTTACAGTGTTCAGACGTGATATTTTTTGCAAGTGGCATTCGACCGAGGTAGATGGCAGCATGTGAAACCGAAACTGTTTTCGAAGATAAGTGCAAACTTATAAGTTTTTAGACAATTAAAGACACTTTTTTTAACTTTTACGGTTAATTATATTTTGTATGCACTAATATTATTAATCTTTATAACTTTTATTTGTAATTAAAGCGAATATATGTGTAAGATGAGAATGTAAAATGATGCTACATTTTTTCATGTTTTCGGGATAAACTTTAAATATTATTGCAGATTTCTTTTCTATATATTAAGATTTAAAACAAACTTTCGAATGTGAATTACCTATCAGATGACTCGAGGTCTTCTCTATCTAGTGGCGGCTCATAATAATGAATTATACATCCCAATAGTGATCGGGAAATGCTTCTTTAATAAAAAGCCTGGATCTTTAATTCTGGGCTTGTAACTAAAAATTATCTTGAATGTGTCTTGTTGCTGATGTGACATGAAAAAATTAGTGGTGGGAAAACCCTTTCAGATGGAAGATTCGACTGAAAGTCGTTCGCGAACGAACTTTTTAGACTCTTTAGTTTGCGATCGAATGAGTAGGCTCTTTTGTTTCCGAACGCGCGCGCGCGCGCGCGAGAAAGAGTCTACTAATTCCTTACAGACCCCCCCAGAGCTAAACCAGAAATTTGGATTTTATTTAAAATCACTATAACTGTTCATTCTTAATCTAATTTTTTCAAAAAATAAATGAATAAATAAAGACACAAGACAACATTTGTTCCTGTCTTCACAGAAGTGAAAATATCCCCATTTTTGTAGTCATTCCACTCGTACGTTCACGCGGTCGTAAACTCTTTTTGGCTAATTATTTCATTTTGTTTTATTAAATTATCGAAAGTATTGTAATGTTTTTTTTATTTTTATTGTCAGGTGAGTAATGTCTATAAAGTTAAAGTGTTTTGATTTACATAAGCCATGAGGCTATTGAAATTTGTCATGAGGATACAAAATTTTTATGACCTCAGCCCCCCCTGACTCAAATCCTAGGTTCGCTACTGTGTGGTACGCATAATCCCGGAAATGAGGAGGAGGTTGTATAGACTTGGATGATCCTCCTCCCTTCTCGGGTGACGGAATGAGGGAACTTGTTTTATAATTTTGATCATTTTTCAATTATTGTGTGGCTTGTGATGGAGGCGTATTAGTAATACTTTTCAAAAGCGGTTTTTTCCTTTAATAAAAGCTCACTTTTCCTTTTCGGCATATAACCTAACTTGATATTAAAGAAAACTCTAATGTAATTAGCTAATGCAATGTAATAGGTTGAAATGTTAGCATAAATTAAAATTAATAATTAAATTTACGTACTAGCGTTATCAATGTTTGCCTTTTAAAAATAAATCAATTTGATGCTCTAAACACATAAGTTCAATTAAATAATTACGAATGGTTCAAAAGATATCATAAACGCTGTTCACTCTTTGGCAGGTAAAAGCCACTAAATCTAGAAAAAAAACTAAATTATAACTTATAACATATTTTTGTATTTTAACGTTTTGAATGTATAACTTTTACTTATAAAAATAAATCAAACTGAGGCTACAAAATGAGTTCAATCAAATAATTATTATTATTTGAAAAGAATACATAGACGCAGTCGACATTTTGGCAGGAAAAAGTCAATAAGCCAACAAAAGTTTTCTTTGACGGACTATTGCTGACAATTAGAACTTCCAGTTAATTATTTCATGATATAAACTAGTTATCAGGCATCAGTAAACTTACCATAAGAGTTAGAAGTCGTTAAAATAATTTTTACTATTTTTAATAACGATTTAAATGTCTAAATTGGCTGTATCTCAATGCTAAGTTTTTGCTCTTAGTGTCCTCTGCATTTATA
>BGPR01040395.1:2293-13221 GCA_013235015.1 Araneus ventricosus | reverse complement strand
TACAAGGTCATTGTATATCCGTCAAATATCAATGTGGCCGGCGCTAAAAGTTCCATGCTTCGTTCCAATAAGGCGTTTGAATGTTCCAGAGCTGTCTTGTATATCCGTCAAATATCAATGTGGCCGGCCCTAAAAGTTCTATGCTTCGTTCAAATAAGGCGTTTGAATGTTCCAGAGCTGTCTTTGAATACAATATGCTGTTTCCTTCATTGAAAGGACGTTTTGTTATTAATGTTTAAGATAATTTTCCTTTGAGAGTGAGATTTTAGAAACCTATGAATTGCGTTTTTGATAACTTTTAGAAAAATGACATATTCCAAGTTTCCTCACATGATCTAAATTTATTAAAAATAATTTAGTTTCAAAAATTGCATGCCATTTCATCTAGGTTTCTGGCTTAAAACAGTCATCAAAAAACAGTTCTCTTTAGACTTCTACTGATCATATAGCAGTTAGGTCTGAACTTCTTCAAAGAGGAAAGTTCCAGTAGCTTGTCGGGTTCTGAGAATGGCCTGGACTATCAGACAAGTCCGGTCAGTACGATCTCTGTGCTTTTGAGTATTCTATCCACAATTTATTCCATTTATAAACATCTTAAATACTTTTTGAGTTGTTCGGAAAGTTTTCGTCGGTTACCGATAGCTTACATTGATCACTGAAGGAACGCTGAATTGCTGTTATCAACCTTTGAAATTAGATTTTTTTTTCTGGAAGGTGGTATTTGCCCCAATATTCGTGTCTATTCGCCATCAACATTGATTTAGTGGTAACAGAGTAAACTCGGAGAACGAAAAAGTGTATCTTCGGCATTTAATGTTTTTTTTTTTATTATTTCAAAACCAAGAATGCTTTTCAAGCCGGGAACAAATGGTTTCACATTTGAGACCGGCAATGCTCCAGTAGACCATCCGTGGTAAATGAAGACCAAGGGGTCTATTCTGGTACCCCCGGTTGGGTTGGGTTCCGTTGTTAACTGCGGAACCCAACCCAACCGGGGGTACCAGAATAGACGCCCAAATTAAGGCGCTGATCGCAAATAATCATCCTATTACCACTGTCGAAGTGTCGAATTCAACCATTTAATGAGCAATCATTTGATGCGACATGGTTTCGGTACCGCCTTGATGTTTGGGTACCCCAAATATCAAAGCGAATGAATCGTGTTTGTTGTGTATTAGCAAAAAAGTCACACGTATTTGTACGTGTGATTTATTGCTCACACACAACAAACACGATTGGTGTGGAAATTAGGCTGCAGGGAAATAATCCCGGCTGTAGCAACCAATAATTTGTGGAAAATTGCATCCTAATCTTTATAGATCCCGGTGAGGATCCAAAAATATATGGAAATTGATCTTCCTATATCTTAACTGAGGCCTAATTTAATCTCACATTTAGGGGGTGTAAGACCAAAAGGAAAACTCAGTTAAACAACAATTAAATTTATTAAAACAAACATAAGTGAAATATATTTACAGATATGAAGTATTTACAAATTTGACAAGAAAGATATTTAGGGTTTAGACATGATTAGTTACTGAATTAGAGCTATGTTATAATTAGAGAAATATTAACTTACATTACGTTTAAAGGAACGCCATTCTAACGCCGCTATGCTACCAGAGGAGAGACCCCCGTAGCTCGTTACGCTCGCCAACCTACTGCATATCCGTTCCGTATAATTTCAATAAGCCATCTCTGTCATTACACTCCGTTCTAACGAAAGACTCCCACGCCTGTCACGTGGATTGTGAGGCAATAGCGCGTGCTCTTATGTGCCGATATCTTTCTGATGACTTAGCGTTTATTCAAATGAGCTTGTTCGGCAGTGTGGGGAAAAATATTATGGAAAGGATTAAAACTAGAACTTAACCCGGGCAGCGGTCACAAAAGAGGACAGCAAATTTAAAATTTTCTTAAAAAATTCCAATCCACTTTGAAATCCGGAAAGATGCACGAAAAGGCAGTTAATAGCACTCCTTTTAGAATGTAGATGGCAGCACAATGAAATTTCGCTTTCGAATCGGAACTATTAGAGAATAAAAATGCGAAAATTCTTTGACTCAGAGACAGGAAATTTTTTGAGTTCTGGCGTTTACAATTTTAGCAAATTCATTCGACAATTTTCCTCCAATATTCTTGAAGTTTTAATTTATGATTTTCTTTAACCCTTTCCGGGGCGCATATAGGCATTCTGTACTCAAGTAGAGCACCATTGTAACTTTGGAGGGCTCTGATTGGAAAGCGAATCTGACGTCACTCTTCTGCACATCGCATCAACAGTGAGATACGCGTATCTTGTTTATAGTTCTTAAAACTCTAAATACTATTTTTTCTGCAAGATATTGCCTGAATTTGTTTTCAAAAGGGAAAATCTTTCTTCTTCTTGATTTAATGTCGTTAGATTTGCATTAAATTCTTTCTTTGTGAATATATTGTCATGTTTTAAAAATGTGTAACAGATGGCAGCACAGTAGCTTGCACTCGTGCTCGTAAATGCCTAATACATCTATACTTAATTCCTCTAATATATATATATATATATATTCTATACTCGTTCTAAAACTGATTTGAAAATTCTTTCTAAATTTTACTTCAAAATTTAATTTTAATAACTCTCTACAAAACTCAATTTTGGTTTAAAAAAAATACTAAATTTTGCTTGAATCATTGAAATACGATTTTCAAATTTTTACTGAAATAAGACAAGTTTTTTTTAACTACAATTCTTTTTCATAAGTCGTAATCGAGTGTCATAATAAAAGGTTGGCTCCTGTTAGAAAATCCTGATCAGCACTACTGTTAGAGATCTTGATAGCCATCCACTGTCTGGTATTTTTATTCATCTTAACCATGCAAACAATATTTAAAACACACGTTTTATTTTTAACCATTTGCAAATATTGCAGTTGGTAATATTTTTTATTTGTTTGCTGTATTAATGAGACAGTGAAATCATGCTAAGTATTTCGGTTGCATGAGTTTGTGAGAAAGTCAAGAGAATACATAATTAACCGTTATGGAAGATGAAATGAAATGAGATAAAATAAATTATTTAAAGTTGTTTCACTTTGGAGCAAAATTCTTCTAACGGTCATATTAGAAATTACACTGCAAAAATTGTGTGAACATAAATCTAATATTCATAAATTTCCATACTCTAATTGGGATTTGCACTAATAACAGATTTGTCTTCCTGGTTTATGACAGAAAGATTTTTTAATTATAAAATATTGAGTTTTTGAAATAAAAATGTGAATAAAAAAATTTAATAATCATTTTAAAAAATTAAATTAATGCAAAAAACAATTTTGCACCGAGTATAGAGAAAGAGCAATGTAGTAAAATACATGATCAAAGAAATTTTTATTTAAAATACAAAATATTTTTTAAATTTAAAAAAAGAGAAAAATTCCTTTAGGTATACTTATGAATAAATACATTGTATTACAAAATACGCAGTATACTTTCGATAACTCAAAATAAGAAAAAAAATTGAGATAGCAAGGTAACCCTCAAAACATAAAAATCACCCAAAATAACATAATCGGAATTCTGAATAGCCATGGCGTGTTACACGAAAAAGATTTCGCCATCGCTATTTGAAAGAATCAGTCAGAGCGTGGTCAGAGGTAAAAAAACAAGCAAAGCATAGTTACGTCACATTCGCTTGTCCAATCAGAGCCCCCCAAAGTTACAATGGTGCTCTGCTCGAGTACAGTATGCCTATATGCTTCCGGGGCAGTGGTCACGAAAGAGGACAGCAACTTTAAAATTGTCTTAAAAAATCCCAATCCGCTTTGAAATCCGGAAAGATGCACGAAAAGGCAGTTAATAGTACTCCTTTTAGAATGTAGATGGCAGCACAATGAAATTTCGCTTCCCAATCGGAAATATTAGAGAATAAAAATGCGAAAATTCTTTGACTCAGAGACAGGAAACTTTGAGTTCTGGCGTTTACAATTTTAGCAAATTCACTCGACAATTTTTCTCCAATATTCTTGAAGTTTTAATTTATGATTTTCTTTAGGACTAACAATATTTTTTGAGCGTATCGAGGTGCCTGTATCTAAAAGGTCCTCATTTGAGGGGGTGTCCACAAAGGGGTGACCCCCCTCTGAATGATGCAAGTTAAAAAAATTTTTTTTTAGATTCTATTTCTTGACAATAAACTAAACCCATTCATGAAGTTTTTTCATGATATTTCAAAAAAGTTAATGCCTTGCACAGGAAAGGGCTAAGTGATTAAATTTTAAGAGAAAGTTACACAGGGTAAAACACAATTCCCACATTCATTTTTGTAACAACTGATAACGGTCAATGAGAAATGGATCGTCTACAGTAATGTGGAGTAAAAATGATTCGCCATCAACCACGCCAAAGGCCAATATCCATTCCAGAAAGTTATGCTCTCTTGCTGTGGGCTGGCCCCAATAAAAGCGTGTCCTAATGCAAAGTTAACTTGCGAGACCTTGAAAATAATTTCGTAAAACAACATAATGTATTGCTATTTGCTACTTATCACATTACACAATTTGTCACAGTAAGAACTAAACATTTTGATAAATAATTAAATTAATTTTATGAAGTTAATATTTCAATCTCACAAAAAATCGTTAATAAATAAAATAATAAAAATAATTGCCTCATGAATACAATTTGGTATGCGACTTACTAGAACAAGCTTATAATACTTGATTTTAATTTCATTTCATTTTCTTACATATTTTATAGCAAATTCGTTGATAATATCATCATGATTTAGTTTTTTTTTGGGGGGGGGGTTAATACGTGGATCAGATAAAATGGCTAAGCAAATCAATCGTTCTTCACTAACACTAGATCTCAATTAATTTTTTATTATTCTTTATCTTGAGAAAGATCTTTCTTCAGATCAGAACATCGCAATATTGTAATATTTATAATATTGTGCCCTGAAGGCGAAATCGATTTATTGATTTAACTAACAAACTTGGATTTCGTTATATAAATCAATGCAATTAATTTTCGTTTTGAAAAATCTGTCAGTGGCGCGGAGCCTTTTGTGCTCACACCGTTCTAAAACCCTCGGGCCGGCCCTACTGGGCTTGAAAGGGTATTGTCTATTACGAGTTGCTGCTGCCTTGCCAAATAATTCTGTTAAATACCGCAGACAAATGGACAATGTAAAGCGAGCCTTTGATGAGAAGCGCCCAGAACTGACCAATCGTAAAGGGGTTGTCTGTCATCAGGATAACGCTAAACTGCATCTGTCTTTGGCCACCCGGCGGAAATTGTATGGGCTTAGCTGGGATATCGTACTCCATCTTCCATATTGTCCTGATTTAGCACCTTCGGACTTCTATATGTTCCGCAATTTGCAAAATACTTTAATGGGAAAGAAATTCAGTTATCTGGAGGATTGGAAAAAGCACCTCCAGCATTTTTTATCGATGTGTCATTGACATTCTATCGGAGTAAGATAATTAAACTTCACAGAATATGGCAAATCATCAAATCATGGCGTGTACAGGGTATCCACGCTTATCATGGTCCAATACATAATTTCTAAACCGTTAGAGGTAGACATACTGTTCCAATTGGAAAAATGCTTTAAATGAAGGGAAGAATTATATTGCATGTTTTTTGAGTCTATAAATATATTTCTAAATAAGTTACGAATTATAACTTTCTATACGGTCTCCCTGTCCTATCAGTCCTATTTAGTAAAATATTTTTTACACCGTAACATTTTTAACAAAAAACGTTCCACTTTTCTGCGACTAAAATTGATCGAGTTATGGAGCTTTGAATATCGCTGAATTAGACCACTTTATACCATTTCAATAGCCGCCTCGAAGGCGATCCACCTATCAATGTGCAGCACTTGCTCGATGAGGCCGCTGATTGGTCTAAAATTATGAAATTCAAAGCTCCATGACTCTGTCAGTTTTAGTCTCAGAGGAGTGGAACTATTTTTTGTTTAAAATGTTACGGTGTGAAAAATATTTTACTAAATAGGACCGGGGGACCGTATAAAAATTAGAATTCGCAACTTTTTCAGAAATTAATATTTATTGACTCAAAAACATAAAATATAATCCTTCCCTACATTTAAAGCATTTTTCCAACTGGAACTATATGTCTATCTCTAACGGTTTAGAAATTAGCTATTGGACCAAGATAAGCGTGGACACCCTGTATATTATCGAATAAACTTTATTGTTAGCACAAAAAAATTGTTTTCAATTTACCCCCAAAATCGGCATAGGCTTTCCGAACAACCCCATGGCAATGACATTGAAAAATATAGACACTGAAGTATTTATAGAAGTCTTTCGACTAATAAGAAAAATGTTAGGCAACAAGGAAAATAGCAATGTGCTGAATGAAGGGACAAATGAGTGTTGACGCTTCGTTATTTGGTTCATCTCCAACTGTCAATTTAAAAGTATTTCGGGATTCGATGTCGCGCGAACAGTCTCCTCATTGTTGTGCATCATGATGAACTTTTCAATTGTTCTCTCTGTTTGAAGGATGCATGGAAAGAGATTAATAGAGAGGTGTCCATGTTTCGGGGGTGGGGATACACCTGATTGTCTTTAAATGTTCTTTATTCTAAAAATTTTGTTTGTTTTCTTCAGCCCTCTGAATGTAATGTATCGTTATTTTTCCTTTGCTCCGCGCGGAGAAAATATGAAAAATGACTGTGCAAATAGGTGTGTGGTATTTTCAATAATCGCACAGGATTCCCCTTTTCTTCTTTTCATTCACAAAGGGCGATCACAACAGAACATATATTAGTGGAATATAAACATATTTAGTAATTAACCGCTGACAAAGAGCGAGTTGTACCTAAGGGGCCGTCCATAAATGATATCACACTTTTTTACAATATTTATGACCCCCCTTTGTCACAAAGTGTCACACTTCACCATACTCCCTCCCCCCTTGTCACATGTCACGCTATATTACATAAACATATACTTGCGGTTCAGAAGCAAAGCACTACGTTATAGATCATATATCAAATTTTATTTTTAAACTTTATGTGTTTTAATGACATTTGCGAGCATAACAATAATAATTATATGTGTACTTATTTTGTATGAAATAAGATTAAGGTTTACTACAAAAAACCTAATTAATATACAATTGTAATAAAATATTAATATAAAAGAGCAATTGAAAACAGTAGTATTATGGAATTTGATATAAATCTTATCTTTACTTTATGAACACAAAATTAAACAGATTGAATTAAAAAAAAGAAAAAACGCCTCAATAAGATCAACCTGTTTGTGCCACTACCAGTTCTACCATTCACCAAGGTGGGGCGACGATTCTTTTGTTGAATATTTCAAGGGTGTGATGGGAGGAGGTCTTCTTCTAATGGTGAAAAATTTCTGCTGCTACTATATTCTCAGAACCTACCCTGAATACTTTTTTAAGAAAGGAATATAAGTGAAAAAAAAATCACATTAAAGTTGTTTTAGCCCCGATTAAAAAAATACCCTCAAATTCTGGTAATTTCAAAATAACTTCAAAATTTAATTTGTTGATTTTAAATGCTTTTATTTTAACCAAAATGTGTGATGTCACACTTCTTGTTACCCCCTCCCTCCCCCTTGTCACAAACTGTCACAATTTCACGAACCTCCTTCCACCCCCCCTCCAACCGTTATATCATTTATGGACGGCCCCTAATTGCACAAATAAAAAAAAACGTCGCGTCGAAGTACGCTACAGCAACTCAATGTACTCTCGGACCGCATATACTTAAAAGGTACACGCAGCGCCATCTATAGATAGCATAAATGCACATATTTACAAGATGAATATTAACGAATAAAAGATTACAGATAATAGACATAGATGAACAGAGTGGTAAAAAAATTTTCTAAAAATTTTGTTTACGAAATTTTGGGATGGGTTATTTCGTAAGTAAGACCATCAAATATTAAATTTAGAACGAAATTGTTTTTTTTGTGAATGTTGATCTCCATAGTTAAATACATCAATAAGCGTTAATTTATTTGTGTTTGGGGCCGTCCATAAATGATGTCACGCTTGGAGGGAGGGGGGTTCGTGAAATTGTGACAGTTTGTGACAAGGGGGAGGGAGGCGGTAACAAGAAGTGTGACATCACACATTTTGGTTAAAATAAAAACATTTAAAATCAGCAGATTAAATTTTGAAGTTATTTTGAAATTACCAGAATTTGAGGGTATTTTTTTAATCGGGGCTAAAACAACTTTAATGTGATTTTTTTTCACTTATATTCCTTTCATTTCGAAAAAGGCATTCAGGGTAGGTTCTGAGAATATGGTAGCAACAGAAATTCTTCACCATTAGAAGAAAACTCCCCCTGTCACACCCTTGAAATGTCCAACAAAAGATACGTCGCCTGGCAAAGGTAGATGCTTCGCCTGTGATGGTAAGTGGCTTGATGAAACAAATAGGTGATCTTATTGAGGAATCTGTTTAATTTTGTGTTCATAAAGTTAAGATAAGATTTATAGCAAAATATATCAAATTCCATTTCAAATTCCAAAATACTGCTGTTTTCAACTGCTCTTTTATAATAATATTTTATTACAATTGTATATTAATTAGGTTTTTTGTAGTAAACCTTAATCTTATTTCATACAAAATAAGTACACATATAATCATTATTATTATGCTCACAAATGTCATTAAAACACATTAAGTTTAAAAATAAAATTGGAAATATGATCTATAACGTAGTGCTTTGTTTCTGAACTGCAAGTATATGTTTATGTAATATAGTGTGACAAGGGGGAGGGAGGGGTATGGTGAAGTGTGACACTTTGTGACAAAGGGGGGAGGGGGTCAAAAATATTGAAAACAAGTGTGACATCATTTATGGACGGCCCCTTTCTTATTCTCCGCATCGTGTAAAGCATTCGTCCTAACCAACCTGAAGACAATAAGATCTTTCTCTTAAATCACCTGTACAATTTATTATTTAATTTTTTTTATTTACATACCTTTATCAAAATTTTCGAATAAAATTTTATGGCACATTTTTGAGGAATTAAAGAGTGTTCTGAATGCTTTTTAGTTTTCGGAGCTAACTCCAAAGCCGTGTCAAAAAATTTGATAGATGTCCCTGGAAAAGCATGCTCGTGCTGCCATCTATGGGAGTAAAAATTTACGTTTTAATATTCACGAAATAATTTCACTTTGATAGTGCATTGATAGTGAATTGTGTAAGTAGCGTGCAAAATGGCGAATCCAGGATTTGGATCGCCGTAACGAATGTCAAAACTTGTTTCTTATGTAAACCAAAACACTTTAACTTTACAGACTTTCCTCACCTGACAATAAGAATCATAAAAAACACTACAATATTTTCTATAATTTAATAAAAAATACAATGAAATAACTAGCCGAAAAATGTTTTCGATCGCGTCAACGCTACAAGTGAAAGTGGAATGACTAGAAAAATAGGAAAATTTTCGAACCTGTCAAGCCAGAAAACAATACTGTCACGTTTTTATTATTTTTTTAAAAAGAGAAATCAAGAACAAACAGTTGTAGTGATTTTAAATAAAATCAAGAATTCTGACTTAGCTCGGGGGGGGGGGAGCCTGGGGTGCAGCCTGATAGCCCTCGGATTCCCACTGAGCTGAATACAACAAACAAAGGAGTCAATGATAATTCAAAGAAATTAAAAACCACGAAATAAACTCGATAGAATCGAATTAAATAGTACTATTTCAATTTTTCAAAGAATCTGCAGAAACCTTTTATATTATATAATTAATTTTTATAGGAACAGAATATCTCAAAAAATTTAATTTAATTTGTTTCTTTTAGAGAATATAAGCCATTTTAAAACCTTTTAATTCAAAACATCTACGTAAAGTTCATGAAAACAGTCACAATTTTCTTATTACCGTTGAATTAAGCGAAAGATATCCTTTCATTTTCACATGATCTAAAGAGATAAAAATAAAGATTTAAAATGGTTTTAAATATTGGCTGCATAGTATAAAAAGAGCTATTAAAAAAGTTTTCATTGCTAACACCAATTTTTTTTCTAATTTTTTTTAATTACCATTTATTTTCATTGATTTCAGATAATGATATATGAACATATACCGATATAAAATGAGAGCAAATGTAAAAATTCAAAGCTAGTTGAGGCAAACCGGAAAGTTTTTTTAACCAAAATTTCTGAAGATGTCCGTTGCGTAGTGGTTGATTAGTAAACAAAAGAAACACCAGTCTACGTGGACGAAATTTTTTAATGAAAAACTTAAGATAAAATTGAAATTCATGTACGAAGTAAAATTATTTATTGAAATAAATTTATGTTTTCATTAAAAAAAATCGTCCCTCTGAGAATCAGTAACTTAGTGAGAGAAAAGTGACGCATGGACAAATATCATTTTGCACACAGTCATCTTGAATAGCTAAACAAATGTAAATGTCGCCCAGGGTATGAGTTATTATATTGACGTAGATTCGTCCATATGGTCCTAATGGTAGTCGGGAAAGGAAAAATCATGACGCCTTTTTTTGAGGCAAAGTAAACCTATATAGTCCATGCGACCAAAAGACAGTAGAGTATCGGATCTTTTAGTTGATCTTAACAGAGAGGCAGACATCTCAAGATTCATAAAATAATCTTCAGAATTTGGAACTTGCGGTACTCAGCCAATCGATGCAAAGTGGGTGAACAATCCGAGGATTTGATGACGTCACAGCGGACCGATGCGCACATGATTGAGAACTGAACGGTAACTGGCTATCGCAAAAAACTCAAGAATATGTTGAATACAAATCTTCTGCTAAAGTTAAACACTAATCCGCGAACGCAACATAACATAGAGTTGGTTTGTTAGAATCGACTAACAGGAGAAGGGATACTTGAAGATTGCAAAAGACCTTAGCAATACCGTAACCGAACGAAGCTGATG
>BGPR01040394.1:0-13972 GCA_013235015.1 Araneus ventricosus | reverse complement strand
CTGAAAGAATTGGACAGTTAGAGAGAGAAGGAAGGGACTTTTCGAAGTAGTGAACAGATGGCGCCCAGGACATTCTACTTTTTCAGCCCCTCACCATATTTAGCTTAAAAATGTGAGAAATACACACTTATATTTGGCCTCCATTGTCATGCAAAACTGGCACCCCGTCTCCCCATACCCTCCCCCTAAATCCCACTCATTACGCCATTGCATGCAGAAACCACATTGGAGGCCAAACCCAGTCATCATCCAGTGGCACAGCAAGTGGAACCGAGGCTTAGAGTGTTTTTCGACCCTCAGTGCCTTCACAAGAGTGAACGGGGCCCAAGGCGTTGTAACATTATTTCACACACCTCTTCATACTTCATTTTGAAAATTCTCATAAAAACACTAATATTTTGTCTCCACGACACCTTCGGAGAATGGCGCCTTGGGCATCTATGGGGAAAGTGGGGTAAAACCGGGTAGCTAAGGTTTGAAGGCCTGTTGGAGCTAAAATATTCGACATAGAGTTTGCCAAATTTTATCAAAATATTCATTGTTTAACGGAGTACATTATATCTTTTCAGAAAAGACACAGTTTCATTACTTTTTTATCAAGGACTTTTTTATAAAAAAGTCAAACTACCCGTAAAACCGGGTACACACGTTACCGTTATGCGATATTATTAAAACTCAATTTTCAGCCGAAAATTTGCAATCTTTTTTACATGACAATTAAAGAATATTAGTTACAATTCACATGTAAAGCGGATGTGTTTTTCCTCCGCGCCACTACAGTTTTCGTGGGAACAGTTAAGACAGTTTTTACATTGGACTAACCCTACTTCTTTATTCAAATAAGAAAATACATCATTAAAATATAAACAATAAACGTCTGATGTATTTTAATCGTCTTCATCGGAGGAATCATCAATACTGACTATCCCGGTCGCACGCCACTTGGAGTGCCACCCCGAGTGCAGCGGTTATAAAAAACGAAATAGAACCGCGCAATTATTGGAATAAATCCTTATTGTTTGATAGGCTATAAATCCTTAGTAATAAGCTGGACTTTTAACCACTTTTCTTATGCAATGTTTGCGAATAAGTCAAAATACTTTGACATGGAAGCGCGTTTTATATGTAATTTTGCGGTGGTAGAAAATAAAATATTTCCTTTACTCACTATTGTAATAAATAATAAGCCAGCGAAATCATATTTATTGATGTTCCACTTCGACCCACTCACCCATAGGGTTTCAATGGGGGGCGGGGAAGAATACAAAGAAAAAGTGATACATTGTATAAACATGCAAAACAAACACAGAATAAAAATACAATCCTCGAAAATAATAATATATGTAATACATTCAATGGACATAAATTCATACAATGGGAAATACAGTAGCATCAAATACGGACTATTCGTGTGGGGGAGCCACAACCAAAAATAAATAAATAAATTCAAAATGTGCATAAACTAATATACAAATGTTAATTTAAAAAAGACAATCAATATATATTTAATAATAATTTTTTTCCCCAAAATGCCCTCTAAAAAAGCCTTAATCGCCATAGGGGGAAAAACTGAATTTCTTAATCTGCCTATACATTTTAATTACACGAAAAAGTCTATTCAAAAGTAAAGAATTTTTTGCCAAAGCTTTAATCCATCTATACCTCCTTGCCCTCCCGTTGTAAATTGAAGCATCACCCGGATTTTGAAGCCCCGTGTTACGAACTTCCCCACAAATGTAAGAGAGGTCGGTCCATTGAACCTGGCCGGATGGGGGAGGACCCTCCTTCAACCTTTCTTGCAAGTTGACTGCTTGCTGTAAGCGAGAAAGTCAGTTCTACCAGCGATGCTCCCACTGTGAGGTGTGGCACATTTTTCAGGACACATTTTGGGAGCTAAAGTAAAGAACTCATGCGTACTCTGTTGAATGCCAAAGAGAGAGGCACATTATAGTTATATGAATATATTTAGGAGTGATTAATGTATCATTATCTGCTGAGCATAAGAGCATGATTTATCATGTGTACAACCTGATCTCCATGTCGACAGGCAATAAAAGATGTTGAATCCCATACTGCATGCCATCATTTAGATTGCAGATAAGTACACTATCATTTTTACAATTTTGAAGAATAAATATTTTCTTCTGATAAGGTTGTGCGAAATAGATTTTCCCACAAAGTGACGAGCCAGCCAGGATATAGTTTTTGAGTTTTTTAGTATTTTACAAGTGATATAATACTGCAATCAAAGTTTATAGAAAGATAAATTTATGTTTTGCAAGAAGAAATAATTTTCTGCATTGTATCTTGTGCATAATTATTAAATGAAGATATTTTAAGAAGATACTTGGTTAATGAGTATGATATGCATATTGAAGAAACTATATCCTAATACTAAAAGTCTGTGTACTTTTGAATTTTTTGAGAAATATAGTTATAGGATTATATTAAGAGCCTTTATATTGAATAGATATGAATATGAAGATAGTATAACACATTATATATAGATTTTGTTTTATGAACATACATTAATTGTGAGTTTATGTATAAATATTGGGTTATTTTAATGAAAGGCATTATTATATTGGATTATTTTGAAGATATGAATTTGAAACAAAGTATTGAGCATTATTTTGAAATTGTATTTTTATAAGTATATATCTAGTTTGAAATGATATACGTATAGATACACTGAATTATTTCGGGGTATTTTACTGAGAGTAGTTTAGGAAGTTAAAAATTGAATATGGATTCTTTGAAAAAAAAAGGCGTAGTGCAACCCGTGTAAATTTCACTAAAACTACTAATCTCCTAAAAGAAGAATTAAAGAAAGATGCATCGGATAAAGGCATTTTAAGAGTTAAATTCATTAGATTGCAATAATACTTGAGCAATTTAAAAGATTATGACGATAAGATAATCGATTTATTGGCCGACAGTGCCGCCGATGAAGACGCGTTAAGTGCAGAAATGGAAGGCTGCGATAAATACCGTGACGAATTTTATGTTTTAACAGGGATCATGGATGAAAAGTTGGAAAAGAACTCTGGTAGGACTGGAAGCATTTCTGCTGACGACAGCGTTACTGTTAAAGAAAAACGTTATGAACTCCCCAAGACTGAGATACAAAGCTTTGACGGGGAATTAATTAATTGGTTGTCTTTTTGGGCACACTTTTGAAAAATTCACGAAGATGAGAGCTAGAAGAATGTGACAAGTTCCATTACCTTTTGCAGTCAATGTTGCCAGGTACCAGGGCTAGGGAATTGATGGAAAGCTACCCTTTAACCTCAGATAACTATCAAAAGGCTGTCTCGGCCTTGAAAGATAGATTTGGAAAAAAGGAACTGTTGACCGAAATTTATGTTAGGGAATTGTTAAAGTTAATAGTGTCTAATGAGTAGTCTCATGGGAAGGATAGGTTATCATTATCGAAACTCTTCGATAAAATTGAATCAAATCTTAGATCTCTAGAATCGATGGGGATAGACCAAGATAAAAGTGCAGCCTGGCTGTATCCTATGGTTGAATCCTGTCTATCGACAGACATTTTGCGTGCTTGGCAACGAAGCCCTCAATTCAATAAAGACAAGGAGAAGGAAACTCAGTCGCGCCTCTCCAACTTGTTAGAATTTTTACGAAAAGAGGTGGAAAATGAAGAGAGGGTCAAGTTGGTGCGAACCACTTTTGGAACTCCTTTTGTCCATAGAAAAGAGCGGGGAGGGGGAACGAAACCAAAAGCAGGAAAGGGGTCTGTCCCCAACGCAGCGGGTCTGTTTATAGCCAAAGGTCATAAACGCGCCTTTTGTGGTAAAGAGCTCGAAAGCAAAGAATGCTTGATCGCTCGATCCTTATCGCTATAAGAAAGAATCAATAAACTAAAGGAGGGGAAATTTTGCCTCAAATGTTTATTTCCGGGGCATTTTGCCAAGGGGTGCAAAGCCTTCATTAGATGTCTATTATGTGGTACTACCCTATAATATTATGCCCCGATTTACCGGCAAAAAAGGAGCCAGAATCGCACGGACAGGAAACTGTATCTGTGTATGAATGATGTAGTAATGATGACCCTGATTGTGGAAATCAATAAAGGCATAAGCAAGAGGAAAGTTCGCTGCTTACTAGATAGTGGATCACAACGATCCGCCGCCGAGGCTTTAAATTTGAAGAGTATTCCTCAGAAAATATTGCGCACACCTTGTTTGGGGGTGCTACCACAGACGCTAGATGCCCCAAAAAATATAGTGTAAAAGTGTCCCCATTAGGAAAAGGTATCTTGTTCGAGTTTGATTTCTTAGAACAAGAGGTCATATGTGGCAATATGCCTCGCTTGCCCAAAGAGCAGATATTAAAAGAATTAAAAAGGCATAAAATTTGGATATCAGATTTAGGTGATGGCTGCCCCAAAATTGAAATGTTTCTGGGTAGTGATGTCTATAGCAAGGTAATCACTGGTGGAGTGAAACAACTTAAAGGGGGTTTGACTGCTGTCAACACAAAATTAGGTTGAACTATCTGCGGCGAACACACATCTTCAAATAATAAAAGCAGAGAACTTTCAACAATGTTGACGAGCAGTTTTTTTTTGTCCAAAAGCTAGAAGTTAGTGATTTGTGGAATTTAGAAACAATTGGTATCACTGACGATGGTCGAAGATTAACAAAGGAAATTGAGGATGAGCTTGCTCGTGAACAATTCCCGAGTTATCTTTCCAGAAACGAGGAAGGACTATACTCAGTAGGTTTACCTTGAACCCAAAAACAGCCTCCGGAAATTCCTACAAATCGCCATCTTGCAGAAACTCGATTGTTTTCCGTCACAAGGAAATTGAGAAATTTAAGAAAATATCATGCTTATGACCAGATTTAGAGATTGGTTAGATGAAGGGATCATCGAAAAGGTGCCCGAAAATGACTTGTAAAAAAGGAGTCATTACTTGCCTCATCATCCAGTTTTCAAACCTGAGAGTCTTACCACTCAAATTAGACCCGTGTTTGACGCATCAAGTAAAACAGGCCGAGCCCCCTCCCTGAATGATTGTTTATTCAGTGGACCAAACCTTATTGAACAAATACCCTTAGTTTTATTACGGTTTAGAGAAAATGCTATCGGGGTGACGTCAGACATTAAGCGAGCCTTCCTGCAGATTGAACTACGGAAACCGGACAGAGACTTTTTGAGATTTTTATAGCGGGAAAATGAAAAAATTCAAGAGTTTCGGCATAATCGAGTTGTCTTCGGTGTCACGTGCAGCCCCTGTTTATTAGGGGCTGTACTGGGCTATCATCTTTCGCATGTACCGAAAGAACTAAAAGAGATGACAAACTGCAAAAGGCGCTCTACGTTGACAACTGTGTGTGACTTCGGTCTCCGACAACAATGAGCTAAATGATTTCATAGTGCAATCAACCAATGTTTTAGCGGAAGCTAATATGAATTTGAGAATGTGGTGTTGGGGCCCTTTTGAAGCTGCAAACAAAGATGCCACTTGCCGTGTAAATATTGAACAGGATTTAAATCCCGTTATTCCTGTTCTTGGCCTTAAGTGGGATCGAACTGACGATACACTTGTTATTGTATCTAAACTCGAGGCAAAGTTTGATTTAGTCGATTATCTGATTATTAATTTTTTGAAAATATTAAAACAGTGTATTGTCATCGAGACTATAGAAATTAACAAAATTTTAAATCTCTGAATCCAGTCGGAGGTTAAGAGGCCGAAGCTAGTATCATTGGTACATCTGAAATAGGAATGCCAGTTCATATATCGCCCTGGTCATCCGATTCCGTTAGGAGATGAATGCAAGATAGTCCATAATACAACTTGGGAACACATCGTTTATCCAGCAATTCTGATCGAGTCTAAATGTATCAACAGTTTAATTAGTTTAGTTTAGTTATATAAATACGTTCCGTTTTGAAACAACGCGAGGGCTATTTCGGGATGCTTCTGAACAGCGGTCAGTTGACGAGGACCGCACCTGGGCAGATACCTTCATTTCCAAACTTCCATTCCACATCAATGATAGGATTTTTGACCAACTTTTATAACATATGAAACATGACCACTCTAATGTTACGAATATAGATTAATCTATCCGAAAAAATCATTGAAAATCTGTTCATGTTTTTGTTCTCATTCTGATTTTTATTATCAAGATATTTTTATTCCTTACTTCATCTGTTGTTTTTAAAAATTAAATGTAATTATTTATACAACTCTATTTATCTTGACTTGTTTTCTGTTTGTAACGATGGACTTTGTAATTTATTTTTCGCTCACTTTCTGGTGTACTAGAACAGGGGTGGGGAATTATTAAATTTAGGCAGTTAGGCAAAAGGCCGCTAGAGCGGAACCTTATACAGACAATTATATATTTCACTGCAATTTGTAAGTAACTGGTAAGCCCGCATAAAAATCTCAAGAAAGCGGCACACTGCTTCAAGGCTACAGGTTCTGTATTTTTGTATATTTATGTGCTATCGATGCCAATGCAGTATTTTAACATTTTCAAAACTTAAATACCAGTTGATCGATTAATTTAATTACATTTTAATTCATTACCCAAATTCTAATTCGCATGAAAAATGGCCACTCCAGTTTTACGAATACAGATGAAAAAAATCAGTGAGAAAATGTACTGTTTTTATTTTCTCCTTCATCGATTTCTTTTTTACAAATTGTCTTTAATATTAACACTGGAGGGACAACGCGCCTTATATACGCAATACTCTCTCGGAGCTACACTAGAATCCAGAAAACAAATGTCACAATTTGAGTCCAAAAAAGTTTGCAAAAAAATAGTGCTTTTGGAAAATGTCACATGTATAAAATTGGTATCATTAAAAGGTAAAATTTTGAAATGGTATAAAAATATTTTTTTTTTTGGGGGGGGGTAATTTGCTCCGAACTTACAGTGGAAAAACGGTTATGGTTAATTTTAAATTAACTGACTGTTTAATTAACTTTTGCGCTTTGAAAAGTTGACAGTAATCTTCCCTTCGTCTTAATAAGGGGACTATTCTGGTACCCTCGGTTGGCTTCCGTTGTTAACGTGCGGAACCCAACCCAACCGGGGGTACCAGAATAGACCCCAAAGTGTGCAAAGTTTGGTTGAAATCAGCACAGAGAAGAATTCTCTGTGGAAATCAGTGCCGTGGTTTAGGAAATGTGGAACATACATACAAACTTACATACCTACAATCACTTTTATTTTTATTAAGATAAATATTACTTTCCATAACTTCAGAGATGTATGGAATACAATAATATATTTTTGTTACGCAAGTAATTCCTCCTACCCTTCCGTTAGAAAATTTGACATTTAAAGTAAAGTATTTATTTAAGTGTGTACCAATTATGAAGCGTTTTAGGAATTTCATTGCAGAAAAGTGGGGTTTTTTTTAATAGAATGTTTGCGATTACTTTTAAATGAACTATTTCACCTAACGCGAAATTCTGAACTAGGAAAGCTAACTAATATCATTGATTTTAAATTGAATTCAGTTTGCTTTTTTAGAAGCATAATTACCGTTATCGAAACATCCATTATTCAAATTTTCAGGTACACACTTGGAATTAACTCCGTTATAAACTTGGTTTGGGAAAAAAATGCAATCATCAAAGTATATGCGTTTGTTTTCACTAAGTTTCTATAACTAGCTAAGAAATATATTTCATACAATTTTCCGACAGAACGGGAAGTTAACACTTTTTTCCAATCCTTCTCCTTTATAGCCAAAGGCAAAAAGCAGGACCCTCTCTTTTGTAATACAAGAATGTGAGGGATCACTGCGGTATTTTTATGTGGGTAGGGCTTCAGTTCTTTTGAAGGGCCCGAAAGTACCATTTATTTCCTTTTTGGCAAGAAGGTTGTAAATTTGATGAAAACAATGACGTCGCAACCTAGTAAACATCAGCGCCATCTCTTGGGAAAAGGCATTTTTAAAATTCTACGAGGCAAGCCTTAAAGCTGCCGTGTACCTAAACGAAAAACCGGTGTCGATGAAAGCGTCCTCTAACGGTGGGGGTGAAGAGGCGGTCTTAAAATCTTAATTGACAAGCCATATCACAGCCTAGAAGCGAACTCGCGGACTAGGGATTATTTTTTTGCTGTCGCGAAACGGAGGGAGGGGTCCCAAGGTCATGCCTTGTCCCCCAAAGACTCCCTTTACGCCTTTGCAAGGGTAATCTGATACCCGACCCGCTAGTCAACCTACACTCCAAATATTGGTGGAGAACGGAGAATGAATTTCGAGACGGGTGTTTGCAAATCGTTAAATGGAAACCGTGGGACCAAGGACCACTCGTAGAAATTCGAATCGACACATATTTGTGAATAAAGACTAACAAAACTGCTCTCACGTTTTTCAACGTATAGATAGAGTTAGAAAGCAATTGGAATCTCCTTACGAAGGACCATTCCCCGTAATTGAAAGGAAGGATAAATACTTTACTATTAACATAAAAGGGAAAAATGTTAATGTATCATTAGATCGCTTGAAGCCAGCCTATGTTTTAGCTGAGGACAATCCTAAGGGAACAACCACTGATCACAAGTTGCAGGCATCAGATAATAAACCAGATCTGACGCAAAAACAATCTCGCACAGGTAGAACTATTCGTTTACCCGTCCGATTCAAGGACTGACTTTAAGACATTTTTGCCTTCGAAGATTTTTTAACTATTTTTGAACTTTATGATATCAATGTTAAATAATTGTTTATGTTGGTCACACTACTCCTATTTCCTTTCTTCGTAACGTAACATAGTTACTGGTGGGGGAGTAATGTAGTGGCTGAATTATAACTCGCGCAGCATTTAATATTTGATTGTAAATATCGTTTTCTTTTTATTTTAAGCATTTAATATTTGATTGTAAATATCGTTTTCTTTTTATTTTAAGCATTTAATATTTGATTGTAAATATCGTTTTCTTTTTATTTTAAGCATTTATTTTTTATCATATTTAATTTTGTTCATCACATCATTTTTTTTGTGGCAACAGTAGAAAAATGTAGTTTTTAGAATTTTGTTGATCATTTCCGTTGCAAATAGATTCTTCTACAAAAAAAAAAGAAATAAATTGAATTAAATGGAGTATTCATAGTTCATGTTGCTTCTTTCATGTTCAAATAAGTAGAAGCCAACAGGTCCATTTGACCATCTTAATGGACCTTACGCACAGTTTGGGTTCGAGAGTATAGAAGAACATCTGTGGCGGGATAAACGAAGTGAACAACCTATTCTTTCCTATGTATAATCGGCATGTAAATTGACGACTGAAATATGAATTTATATTTTTACCTTCGACTTTTTTTTCTTTTTTTTGTCGAAGTTTTTTCGGTTTTTTTTTTTGTAATCTTGATCACTACAGAAATAAGACAGGTTTCATGCAACGATGCACTCTTGTGTATTGTTCACAACTCGGAAATAATTGAATTTTTGCTTTGTATGGGAAATAGTTTCTTCCGCTTTTTATGCAAAATTCGCGTATAATATATACTGTTTTATATAGAAAATTAAAAATTTTCCTTAATAGTACACGTCTGACAGTTTTATTTTACAATTGCCTATAAAGGCAGGTTTTTTGGATGGCCCTCTTTTATCAACTCAAGTTGTTGTCGACTGAAATTTTATTAATTTTTTTTTCTTCAATCTTCTAACGCAGTATTTCGGCAGGAAAATTTTGCTATAAATTATTTCTCTCGTGTCGTCGATTTAGGACAGTTTGTTGTGACCTTCATCCCTTCAGAAATACGATGTGCTTAGTGTGACGAAGCTTATTTTATATTCGTAACTCTCAATACATAATCTTTGTCTCTGAATGCGTTTCTGAAATATATTCGAGTTTCAATATATTTCATATTAATTGAATAAGCGATTATGGCTATTTGAGCTTGCTATACATTCTATTTAACTCCGATCAGCCGTTTTCGGCGTCCCACCGTCACGTGACTATGACGACACGTGCACAAGGGCCATTGTATCATTTTCTTCTTTCATGTAATTATAAAATTGGCCGCAAGTCATTTTAAGATTAAAATGACGCAGTTTAGCGAGAAAACGAGACAGATAGTATTATGGGACGTATGGCAACCCTACTTCGTGGGGATGAAAATGTGTCTACTCGCTACGCTAACAAATTACATAATGAAATCAGGAACCTGATCATCACATAAAAATTGTAATCCTGTGGACGAGTTTTCCGTTTTGCTTATTTAGGGTAATGCAAAATTTCCACTATACCAACCGACCTACTTTCTGTGCGATGCTTCTTCAATAGGAATCGTCCAAGTTTCTACAATTTATTCCAAGGTGGCAATATTTAAAGCAGTTTTTCAATGACACTTGGGAAAATATTAAATTTGATGTTCCTATGGCCGAGTTTTCTAGTTTGTTTACTTACATTAAAAACTTCGACTTTATCTGCTGGGCTTTCGAACTTCCGCTTTCAAAAATCCGACAACTTGAATTTGAAATAAAGAGGACGTTATCCCCATCCATCGACTTGGCATTACACCGGAATTACGTAGTCCCATCACTTAAATGTAAATAAACAAAGCAGAAAACTCGTCCATTGTTGCAGCTCGGATTGTGTACTTAAAACAAGAACTTCATTTTATCAAAGGCTGCTACAATTGTTCATTATAGCTGTTTTTGGCGATTTCTGAAGCTTGTTTGACTCTTAAATTCTTAACCAAACGATTTGGATAATCACTGTCGGTTAACTTATATGTAAACATTTATACAGATACGAAAGTTCCATTTGGAATTTAGTCATTTTTTTTTAAAGAATTGGTTCGAACTCTGCATTTAATACAGTATCCAAATGCATTTGCCGATTGCTTAACCCTTTCGGCCCTAATGGATATACATGTCCAGCAGATTACACTTCATTCCCAATTGGGTAAATAAGTACCACCTTTACAATTCATAATCTCAATTTACTCGCTGCGCAAGTCGGGTCGAAAGGTTTATATCGGAGAGTTACCAGAAAATAGTCTCTTAATCCAAAATAAACAAAACAGAAAAGAAAACGCTACCTTATCATATTTTGGGCCAAACCTTGTAAAGAGTTGAATGAATCAGCAATTTGAAGAACGGAAGAAGTGCCAAAAAAATCGAACGCACAAAACGTGTACTTACAGACTGCTCATTGCTAGTTTTAAGGAAAGAACGAAAAGCGGCGACGTAAAGAATGTCATTTAAAAATTTAGCTCAAAAGAGCAATAATTAAGAAAATCTCGTTGCCCAGAGAATTTGTTTTTACATTACCTTTTTCAAACCGCCGATTCAATTCTTTTTTTCTCTTGCGAATAAATTTTAACCGTTTCTTCGCCTACCGTATCAAACTCGAATCAGAAAATTCAAACGTCCTTTCCTATCAGCGTGAAAGCTACTCACCTCTACGAATATTATAAAATAAAGATTAATGTCTGTCGCATACTGAATTTCAGTTTGTTTGCAATAAATAGGAGACGTGGCTTTATTCATCCTCAAAGCTGAAATATATTAACAAAGGACTTGTTAAACTATTTTCATGAACGACCAATTCCGGCTACCATAATACACAACTTGAAAAAAAAGCAGGATAACAGAGGAATGATGAAGACAGTAAGCTAATTACTTAAATCTTTTTCTCCAGTTCGCCGTCATATTTGCGTATTTTGAACAGGAAGCTCACCGTCAGCGCCTCTCCCCCTAATAAAATTAATGCACCTGGCCTTAATTGGGTCGAGATAGTTTCAGGAGACCCGATACAGAAAAAGCACTTTACTCATCACATAGGTGAAGTCGGTAGCGATGCATCATCTGGAATTGTCGTCCTCGGCAATTAACGACAACGAAGTTAACAAGTTCGAACATTTTTTTTTTTTTTAAATCCTAAAATAGAAATATCACCAATTTGATGCATTTTATAATCTTCAACTGCAAGAATGATCTAAATTGCTGCATATAACCTTATATTACTGCTTATTGAATAAATCGGATGTCTCAATAGAATCCAGGAAAATGAAACTGTAGATTTAAGGTGAACGTGGACGTCTAAATTCGGTAAAATTTACCAAAACGGGAAAATTCCGTATCACCAAAAGACATGCTTAGAGTACGAGAATAGAAAAATCACATTTTGAGTGAATAGATAATGGGCTCAGAAGAGTAATGATAACTTTAATGACTTTTTAAAGAACGATATTACGGATTTAAATCGTTTTGATTTAAAATTACGTTTTAAAACAAATTAGTCAGATTTCCTACTATACATTAAACAATCAACGAGTTTTTTTAAAGTCAAAAATTAAAGCGAACGGAATACGTAATTTTTTTTAATTAGAATTTCCAAAAACTAAATCCATTATTTTGAAAAACAATATTTTTTCAAACATATATTATACAGAACTTCGCACCTCTAAATCAATTATTAAAAAAGTTTAATGGAGTCCACCGTCCCCCTAAAATAACATTAAGTAAATTAATATAAATTGAAACTTGCCTTTTCAGGGGAAGAGATGTATCGCCACAGACTTTGACCTTAGGGGGAAAAAAAAACACAAGCACACAGTCCCTATATTAACCACGCAGCATTCGAATCCAGCTCATAAAATTCAAATCGTCTGGATCCAAGCGATACGGGTTCATAAAAAGCCTTTTTGGCCATCCCGACATTTGTCTCCCTTTTCTTTTGCGGGAGAATTGATATTTACACTATAGAACTTTTTCGCCATCAACGCGAAAAACAGAATAATACATTGTTTCAAATCCAGTACAGAAACATGTATAAAAGTTCGAATACAAACAAAAATCGTAAAGTTTCAAGAGTCTTAGAGAAGCAAGATAGTCGAAAGAAATACTGAAAACACTTGTCGTTCTCGCAGTTCGTTGGAAGTCAAGTAAGCAGGCAAAAGTTCATAGTCAGATATTTGTTAAGTATAAATCTGATTCTGGGGTCCCCACAGTTCAAGATACTCTAACGATGCAAAAAGCACTTAGAAGTGTACCGAGATCTCTTGTATATGCAGCAAAGTAGAGACTTAAAATACGCCATCGGACCCGATTGGTTCTGTTAATTCGGGACGGCGGGAGCTTTTCATCAAGAGGAAAAAGGCCCGACGTCGCTTTCAGGGCTAATAAAACAGGTTCCAAGGAACTAGCAGAGTGACTGCTGTCCCTCGAAGGCGACAAATCCAGTAGTGAGCTAAGGCCTTAAGCGGCACATTAAATAATGAGATCCAACTACTTGCTTAGCAGGAAGATAACTGACGTTGTACGGTCTAAGCAGAATCTAATCGCTGTTCACCACTCCACAACTCTGTCTCGACTGAATAAATAGTAATGTTCTTTCGTCGAAATAACACTCTCTTAATCCTCGCAAAACATTTAGTGCGGTTTTATAATTGTCAGGTTGGGTGCCACATTCGGCAAAGAAAACATTTGAAATCCATCTTTCTTCGGAAATGGCGAGTTGAGCAACCCTGGCAGCGGGGAGGGATCAAGCAGTTACAACACGACAATCAGTCTAACACATGACAGAAATCACTGGCGGTGCAGTGGTCACGAAAGCCCATAACCGCATTAATTGCATACCGCAACTTGCGTTTCTATAAAGGGTTGCGCCGGATGTTGTCTTGTCAGAGAAAAGTGGTATCCACCATCGGATGTGATATGTCAGAATAGAGCTCGCAGCTTAGATGCTTGTTCATTCGTCCGGTACAAAACACAGAAGATCATACATAAGGATAAAAAGAAAAAATACGATTAGTGAAATAACAAAACAGATCAGAGAGTACAAGATATAAAAAGACAAAAAAAAGGTATATTAAGCAAAATTTCCCTTGCAGCAAGGATATCAAATTCACGGCCAGCCTGTAGCCCACAAAAATGGATCGTTGGGATCAGACAATAAAACAATATGCAGAAAAACAGATTTAACCTTTCTCCTTGGTCTTAGAGAGGCGATTTTATAACTTT
>BGPR01040393.1:0-13973 GCA_013235015.1 Araneus ventricosus | reverse complement strand
TGTATATTTATTCTTAGAGGCTATATGGATTTCATCACTGAACAACATCGTAGAAGAACCAGTGCCATAGACAAAACACAATATTATGAAACAATTGTTTTAAATCCAATCAGATTTACTTATGGAACAAATTATATAATTGTCTGTGCGGTATATAAAAGTGAGACTGGTTCTTTGAGAATCAACATTATGAATTACGATATTGTTAATACTGATATGTTGCAATATTGATATTTCTATCAGAAAAAATAATAGCTATTTATACAAAGGATTCTAAAATATATGTTTAAAATAAGCAAGATCTATTAAACGCTGTTAATAATTACTCTATTACCTTTACCCAGTAAAATGACACATGCGTTTTCTAGTTATAACATTTATCTCAATTCGCCGAAATAAACATTTTTTTTCTAATAAATTTCAACTTAAAGTGTGTTGAACGTTTCTTAATTCCATTAGTGATTGATTTGCAAAATAATTATTAAAACTAGGAATTTTTCTGAAAATTGATTCGGATCACAGGTAATTTTATGTCGATATTCTGAGAATCTAATATCAAAACTCATGGTAAAACGAGATATATAAAACTTTCGAAAGATTTTCCACGTTTATTTCTTTGACATATAATTGTGACGATATAACGCTTTTAAATATTACCCACTTTTTGAACTTTGCGATTATTTTATGTGTTTGATATTTTCTTCGTGTTTAATACTTTCATTTTCAATTAGTTTAAACCCCGTATGCAATGAAGAGTTCTTATCTTTAAAAGCAAATGTTTTTAAATGTTAAACGAATTCGCACTGAAAATCTTATGAATCATTTTATATCTTATCTGAGGAAATCATTTATGAAACATGAAAATTAATTACAAACTAAAACGTAAAATTTATTTTTCTTGTCTAAGTTTCCTTTTGGACTTACAGCAAATCACCTTGCATATAATAAAGCAACGTATGAGTGAAAAAACAACTAAGGATATGATAAATAATTTAATTTTATTTAAAGCACAGACTGTTTCGGTAATAATGCCAGACAAATTATATACGCTTCTTACAACTTTAAGCTCAGAAACAAAAAGAAGAAGGAATGGATCGGTTAATTTTAATTTTGTTTATAGCCCCAAGTCATAAAATTTAATCTCGTGATATTTACCAAATTTGTAGTAGTTTATTTATTACTCAATTATGTTATTAGTTTATGTCTGCGTAGTTTCGATTTGTGTTTCGTTCTTGATAAAGTAAAATGCTTGAGTGACGTACACTATCTCTTCTGCTTGGTTAAAATTTATACCATAGTCGTTTTATTAAACTTTCATTTTGAGAAGCACGAAGATAATTTGCTTAAAAATCTGTGTTAAATTATTTTTAGCCTGCTAGTTAATGTAACTCTTGTTTGCATAAAAATGTATTGATATTCCATTCATATTAAAACAAATCTTTTATTATGGAAACGATATTTTGATATTTTATCATTTAAATTTTACTCACTGCAATAATTTGATTGAATATCATATATTTAATTAATGATTAATAATGAAAATTTGAAAAGTTTGATTCTAAAAGTTATAATTTCAAATTTTAACACTGAGCTTAGAGCCATTTCGCAAAAATCAACTTTGTCCGAAGGATATATAAATATCACTTTTTTTATATTTTATTTATTGATCAAATTTTAAGCTATATAATTTAGTTAATTATTTCTCAAGTCGAAAGATTTCCAGTTAAAATATGTGTTGGAAAATTTCGTATTTAATTTCCTACCATTTTGACTTTATTATAGGTATGTAATATAATCCATGGACTAGTTTTTTCCACGGCGGAAAGCACAAAACTTAAAAATTAAATAAAAAAAAGTTGTTAAATTTTGTTCTTCCTACAAGAAAGAATTGTAAGAATTGTTTCCTGTATTACTATTTTATTTTGTTTCATGAACATTTTTTGTCACTTCATTTTTCTTCTGTTTGGTTGTTCAGAACTTTTGATTTTGTTGTTGCTTTTTTGCATACAATATAATTCAGTTTTGATGTGATGCATTGAAATATGATTGGACTTTTTTTCTGTTTTGGTGTTGTTTTGTACTTTCCGCTGTCCGGTTCAGTGCCTTACACCTTCTGGATTGGGTGTGCAGCGTGAGAAAATAAATAAATAAGTCTAATGTATAGCAGTGGAAAAAAACAAGATCTGGGATGTTAAAAAATAAAATGTTTAATACCTTTCATGAACACAGGACTTGTGGAATGACCAAGTCAGGTTTATGCGAATTTTAATAATAGGTTTCGCAGCATGCTTGACTGCTCTCCAGACATGAGATTATACCTGTTTTCATTTGAACCTAATTTTATAAAACTCATTTCCGTGCAACAAGTTCAAGGATTGAATTAAAATTGTTTTCTACTTCAATAGTTGAAAATCAGAATGAGATACTGTTAGCTTTCACCATAACTTAATGCAACTTATTTCAATACGGTTTCAATTTGTTAGAACGTATAATTTATACTATTATTAAGAACGGAATAAGATGTACAATCAAAAATAAATCTCACAAATTTTATGAAGTTAATTCTCTATAGTTAACTTAGGCTCTTTACATTATAAACAAAATCTTTTTTATGCTAAGGATGTTTGGGAGGACTATGAGTTTCGGGAGTATTCAAAAATAAAAAGACAAATTAATGGGTGTAGACGAAATAAAAGGTTGATAACCTCTGTTTTACAGCAATGTCATAACTTGCTAATAGCAATGTTTGATTGCTATGAACTTGGTGTCGAAGATAGAACGACAATCGTTCGCAGAATCTGGAGAAATATTTGCATTTAGATTAAAAATCAATGTATCAATGCCGCCTTGAAAAAGTTGCATATTCGAAAGACTGCCGAGAACAGATCGATGATGAATGCATTTTGAATAATAACGGGTATTCTTCGAATGATTGATGAACTCTCGACCTGGAGATGGCAGTTCGCATGGCAGAAGATGAAGAAAAGCTTCTGGGTCGTATGAAATGCTCTGAAACGAAAATAAAATCGTTTACTGTTTTCGGAAACAAGTAAGTAAATTATCTGTTGCTCGGACTTCAACGTCTAAAGTTAAAATGGGATAAAATGGCGGAGTTTATTCCATCGCTTATTTCAGAGAAAAGATTAAATATTTCAAGAGAAGAAAGCGGAGTGAGAAAGAAATAGTTGATGTCGTCGCTGTTCAAGTAAATCTTTCGACCACTGAGCTCAAATGATAAATTTAAAAATAACTCCAAAGGGAGTTGGATTTTCGATTCCCTTTTATTCTAAGAAGGAAACATTATATTAAGTGAAGCAATAACAGTTAAAATTGTCCCCTTTTCGGGGAAACTTCTAAAAATTCAAGTATTTTATTATTATTATTATTTCAGAAACTTCCAAGTTACATCTGGTTCTTTACGAAGAAGTCTAATCCTCCGTCATTCCTTACCTTGTAACATTCAATTACAACTGATTTGATAAAATATATAAGGATATTAATGACATCGGGCGAAAGAAGGAAATTCGGATGATGGCATAAGTAAAATAAGTGTTTATACTTTTGCTAAAAATATTTTACACCTGTTTATGTATGCCCATTCCGACAGGACATTGTAATTTTATCAAGAAAATTAAATGAGCTTATTTAAATAATTTATAAAACTTAAAATATTATTGAATTGAGGTTAATAATTTAAGAAAATTACTTAAATAAAATCTAAAACGATAAAGTCAATTAAGCTATATAAATCGTATAAGGGAAAGAAATGAAACTTCAGCTACTCAGTGACGAAACAAATTGGTTGATTTAATTTCTACTTTAATTTTATGTATATATTACAGAATAGTAATTTTAATTTACTGTCTTGCGGCAAAATTCACACTAACATATCATTCTACAGATTTGAACACAGTACTCATGTAACGATATTTGATACGGAATGATTTAACCGTTCTGAAGGCATTGAATAATTTAGATATGATCAATTTTACCCAGTTCTACAGAACCACTTGAAATTTCCTTATATGCCCTGCAACATGGAATAAGAAAAAAAGTAGACACGAAAAGTAGATTTCATAAGTAAGGAATTCTTTTTAAGTATAATGAAAAGGCATTTCCTGTGTCATATCTGTAAGAATCGGGGAAATATTCCCTGTGATTTATGTTTATAATTCAGTTTTATTCATGCGCCTCTTTAAAAACTAAAATTTAAATTTAAAATTATTTGATCTTTTAAAATTTTTGATGTCAATTACTGCATTTTCAAAAATCAGGTATTGGATTTAAAAGGTTTAAATTCAGGTTTAGTGGGTTTAATGGCTCAAGAGCCAAACATATGGTTGAATTGGACTTAAAAAGGTTTATACACAGAGTTTATGTTCAGAAGGTTAGGTCACATCGCTCCAAAATACCTAGATATGTAAAGTTCGAGGAAAATTCTGATCAGTGATGAAGCCTGTGGAAATTTTAATAGTAGTTCACAATAATTTGTATATATTAGAACATTAAGCGTGACTTCTGATGGAGTGACAAAGCATGAACAACAGAAATGTTGCATAATGCTGCGAGAAAATGCGATTCCTCGATATCTGAGCTTCTGAACGGAAGAAGAAACACAATATATTTATGAGGCACTAATCTCACCAATTTCCTTATGGTATGTAGCGCATCGCTACACCAATTGCCCTCAGGTGGTTTAAATTGTAAACTACGATTCCAATAGATCCTAGTTTCATGACAAAAAAAAATCAAATCTGGTTTTAATTCTATAATTTTGGGACTGTAGGCATTGTTCCCAACTCCTGAATAAATCTGTATTAAATAAAAAACTTTTCAATCTGTCAGGCGACAAGTTCTTCAGTCTGCTCAGTTTTTATTAATTTTGGAGTCAAGCAGTATTCTACAGGTAATGCTCAAAACTATGGTATTAAAAACAATTTGAAAACATAATTCTTTTCATATATTGTTAATGTTCATATATTGTTGAATAATCCCTAAACATTTGATCTTATTTGCTTATTAAAGATTCTGTAAGTAATTGCAAGTAGAATCATGTAAATGTTTTATAAAAATATTAGCCAAAGGAACGTCATATCTAGCAATTAGAATACAAACTAGAGGAAAACTCTTACAGAGGTTGTTTACACGAAGAAGCAGGAAAGGTCTTTCCCCTCATTCAAAGTAATCAATACATAACGTTTGAGGTTTAGCTTTCCGCCTTCCATAGAGTTACCATTTCTGTTTTTCCCTATGGCAATCAAACCATTCACCACAAATCAGTTACCTGGATATCATAGGGAATTAAACGATAGAGTTAACATTTCTGTTTTCCCCTATGACAATTAAACTATTCACCACAAATAAGTTACTTGGATAGCATAGGGAATGAAGTGATCAAATAACTGATAAGAGTAGAGACAGTATGAAGTCGAACCAGCCCGTCAATATAGATCAAACTCTATATGGGAAAATATATGTATGCTCATAAGGAAAATATTAGTACTTTATGGAAGAATAAAAATAATCTATTTATGAATATTCCCATTCATTTTTTTAAAAGACTCAATATTTTTTCACAAAATTATATCTTTATGAATACATATTTTAGATAAAAAAGAATAAATACTGTACATTTCAATGTCTTCGAAATTTCGAATTCTTGTCAGAAAAAAAAAACATTTAGCAACAGAGAACGTTATAAATTTGCTTCTAATATAAATTTGTTTCTTCAATCTCACTTCAGAATTGTAAATTTAGATTAAAGCAACATGTGAGCAAGGAACTTCGAGATATATTTTCTGTAATTTGATTTCATTTTGTAGAAATACTGCTATAGTTACAGTAGCAAACACATTATTTTGAGCGCTTGTTACTTGGGGAATAAAAGCAACACACGAAAAATTAAATTCGGAAGAAAATTAGCACCACTTTGCAGCCAACAAGAGATAAGCCTGCTCATGTAAAATTTGACTTTAGCTTTAATCATAAAATTTAATCTCTATGCATTAATTCAATTTATAGCAGATTATTTATTACTAAGTGGTGGAGTTACGTTAGATATATTAAGCTGCAATTTGTATTAAGTTTGAGTTAAGCAAAAGCGTGGTTGACGTGCATTACCTTTTCTGCTAAATTGAATTGCGTTCCGAAATTTTTTTTAAATCTTATCTCTGGTGAAATACAGAAGTAATTTGTTTATCACTGCGTGTTAAGAAATGTTTTCCTTCATAAATTGGGATAATTTTGGAACACATGAAAATTAATTCATGCTGGACTGATCTTTGAAACATTTTCATTTTTATGCTGAAAAAAATATGTTGTATTTAATCATTGAAATTCTAAGCAGAAATTTGATAGGAAAGATAAAAAACACCTGATGAGAGTGGATTAGAAAAATTATTAAAGTATTGCGCTTAGTTTTCATTATTTACTAGCCGCCTTCGGCGACCAATTCCTTTTACCGTTATATTAATAACTAGCAGTACGCGCACGGCGTTGCCCGTGGAATCAGGACTTTAACAAAATGAAAAAAAACGCCCACAATGACATGAAAAGTTTTGAAAACAAAATAAAAACAAACGATACACATTATTGAATTTTGTGCTTATTTTTTTCGCGCAACAGTACAGAGTACGTTAATCCAAAACAATATTAAAAAACTGCAACGTGAAAATGATTATTATACTTCAAGTAAAATATGCGAGACTTAAACACGTTAAGACACTGCCGAACGCACGGCGTTGCGCGTGGAATTAGGACTTGAACAAAATGGAAAAAAAGTAAAACCGCCCACAATGACATGAAAAAGTATTGAAAACAAAATCAAAACAAAAGATACACATTATTTGATTTTCCTGCTTATTTTGTTTCTCGCTACAGTACAGAGTACGTTAATCGGAAACAATATTACAAAATTGGAACGTGAAAATGATTATTATACAGAAAGCAAAATATAAAATCGAATCCGAAAATAATAATCGAAGTAATTCATTCAGGTGAAGGTCATGACGTGTCCTGCGCGTCCGCCAATCAAAACTGGCAGCATCGTTCCAAAGAAGTGCCGCGCGAGGAACATGATCGAGAAAAATAACTCTTAACAGCCCAGAAAAAATTAATTAAAAAAAACGGGAAAAGATATTTTAGCCATTCTTGTTTTAAATCCGACAGAACCGTTCTAGTTATAAGCTGAAAAAAATTGAAAATAATAGTGTTATTAGAAAGCCGGATGCAACAAATTTAAAAACAAAAGTAACATCTCGATGGCAAAACTGGGTATTTTTTTAAAAAATTCTCAAAATTCAGTATATTACGTTAGAAATTCAAAACTAACTTCGTTAGAACGGAAATCGATCTTTCAGATGGTGTATCTATTTTTGTCGTACAATTATTCGAAACCATTCTATTGAGAAATTAGTGCGAAAAATCAACCAAAGCAACACAAAACATTATTTAAAAAATTTCTAGATTATATTTTAAAATTTCGGCTTCGAGGTGCATTCAGTCACCATTACGACTACCTGTATACCAAATTTCATGGCTGTAAGTGCGATAGATTCGTCTGGACATGGCAGACAAACACACACACGCACACAAACATTGCCTTTTTAAAGTATAGATAAAGTTTCCTTATGTGGATCTTTGCTTTAACATTTGCGATTCATTTAATTTTTGGTAAGCAGTAGATATTGCTTCAAAAGACCAAGCATCGAAAGACCAAGAAAAATACATTCAAAAATTTTATGGAAGTGTATTAGTAATTTTTAAATAGTATTTGTTGCCAAGAAATGAAGATAAACTGAAAATCTTAATATAACGAAGTTATTGATTTATGGACTTACACTTAATTATTAGAATCGTTTACACTCTTTAGAAAAAAATTTAGTAATTTAAAGATACGAAGAGATTATAATTATCTAACACTTAAATATAAATGCCTAATTCATGAACTTTATTCTATAATCATAAGAATTTCTACCATAATGCCAAAATATATGTGAACACAGAACAGATTATGCATAAATAGAAACATCAAATCTTTAATTCGCATGTTTTTCATTGCTAAACACTTGCCATACCATATTATTTTACCACCTAATGAGATGCCACCATACATTTGGGATATTTTTTTTATTATTTCAGTCTACCTAAAATGGTTAAGGATACTTGAGACATTTAAGCGTGCTCAGGGGACTTTTGTATTTAAAATTAGTTGTTACGATGATTTAAATACGGATTGAAATAGAAAAAATTCTGTAATCCGATGCAGGTGTGAAAGACGTCATTGTATGCTAAGGGGTTAAAGGAATTATAGTTGAAATATTCACATTTTTTGCACTTAGTTACACAGTGTATTTTACTGTATCATATTGCTGAAAAATAGTAAAAAAATACTGCAAAAATTCCTTATAACAAGAAAGGAAACATAAATAACTTAAGTAAAACTCTTAGCATTTTTAGCAAAATAACTCAAGATAAAATTTGAAAAGAATGCGAAAACGCGAATTATTCGCATAGAATTCTCTTTTTCCTCGCAGCAGGAGCCATGTATTTTTTGCTATTTTTAAGCTCTATCCTCAGAGGAGTTGCAACAAAAGATTCGGAAATGCATTTTTAGAAGACAAATTAAGCTAATTTTTAGTGGTAAATTTTCAGCTTGGAATCTTAATTTGCTGAGGTTACGCTCATCATTCTTTCCTTACAGTAATAATAACACCATATATGACATCAAATTCTCTCATTCCAATGCCATGAAAAAAACGCTATTTCAAAATTAAGAAATTTAAGATTTAAAAAAACTTTTATTCATCGTGTTTTTACTAGTTGTGGCACGAGCTAAAATATACTTTTAAAAGATGTTAAGCTTTTTATGGCTTTTTCTATAGTTAGAATGCTGTAATACGTGGGTTTGTATTATTTATGTAGAACTATAATCTCTGTATAAAGAACCTGACATTCATAAATTTTTGTTGAAGGTGCAGTTTTTGAGTAAAGCATAATGAAAATATATTCAGCGAGTTTCACTGAATGCTATTTACCGATTGGTTGTGGTTTGAAATACTACACATCTCAATAGAAATTTTGTTATTATATATCAGAATTGTTCAATATATTTTTATTATCATTTCAATTCTCATTATTTTCCTTTCGTGCAGTAAAAGTGATATTCAAGTAATTTCATACCAGAGTTTTGAAAAAGTGCTTTGGAGAGTAAAGAGATAAGAATAATTTTAGTTTCTTCTCTTTAGTTACCCCTCAGCTGAAAATAGACCACACATCCACGTTTAACCCTCTGAGCGTTTCACACGTATTTCTACGTCGACCTTGGACTACCTCATAAGCGGGAAACACGCATTTCAACGTGTGGTCAGAGACACGCCGAAAGCGTGCCCGGATATTTACGTCTCTTATGAACTGTCTCTAAAGTACGAGAAACGTATTATTCCGAATTTCTTCCCCCTTCCTTGGTTTGACATTTTGATTGATTAGCTGGGTAGGGTAGCGGTCGACACAATGAGTGCTGATAAAAATGTACTTACTGCAAATTAGAGATACCACAGGATCCAAGACCCTACACCCCCTTTGGCTTGGGGCATTTTAACGCTATCTGCATTGAGGTCTTCTTTCAGAAAGAAGGTCAGTTTTGGATTTTTTTTTTCTAGTTGTGTGTGTCCGAATTTGGATTCTGTATAAGTTCGGTTTAATATTTGTCAGCCTGGATTGAAATTGTATTATGTTTCAAGTGTTTTCCCTGTAATACACTTATGTTATATAAGATTTTATTTCAATGCATCAATGTTTTAATCGAATTGTAAAGTAAAATAGATTTTGTGGTCCAATCTCTTTCAATACCCCATTCAAGCATAGGAAAATTTGAGAAGCCGGGGGTGATAAGAAAAGAGGGGGTTGTTTATTTCGTTATATAACATTGAATTGAAAAAAAATAACTTTAAGGTTTAGGTGTGATTTTTTAAAACTATAACAGTTTTTTTTTCTAAATGAGTTTTCTATATTACACTACTTAGAATTTCTTTTAAATTCATCAAAATGAAATAAATTCGGAAAAAAAACAATTATTTTTTCAAATAATTATTATTCAATTTATTTTTTGCTCACTTTGAGCAAACATTGAAACAAATGTTAAAGAAAAGGAATGAAAATTTTATTTTTTATGTTTTAAAATATTGTATTTTTGTTAGAGAAAATTTTGGTTTACATGGAAACGTAAAGAATTATATCAACTAAATTTAACGTTTGAGTGATCTTAACAGACTTTTAGTTATCTTATTAAGAGTCTGATAACATCTGCAGTTTAAGTTTATTTCAATAGTCAGTGAAAATGTTTATTTCTTTTTTAAAATGTAAGAACACAAAACCATTTCTAAGAAAGTATCAATGCTTACTTCAATGATACTGTATTTATGCACTAGTTCCTTGAGCGTTATAGTTTTGCTGATATGCATTCTTCATTAAGTGATCAAATCTAAATACCTGAATTGCATTGCTTTTGGTAGCTCTTATGCCAATTGCGAGCAGAATTTTAATAAATGCTATGAGACAAGAATCCACTAATATGTGTTACAAACCTATGATGCATCCCGACACGTTATTAACGAGTTTGAAGACACTACTTCTAATAATAATAGTAATCTCAGGCATTGAATTATTTCCAAACTCCACCGTCACATGCTAGACAGTGTGTTTTATCACAATATCTTGTGTGTGTGCTGTGATTTGTAAAGTATAATTTTTTTAAATAAAATTCTGATTTATATACAGGTTTTTATTTTCATTCTGAACTTTAATGGATATAATGAGACTCTTATTTATTTTCCAAGCTGTATGATATATTTGAATTAGATCTATAATTTTATTTTTTAAAAAAACAGTAAAGTGTCAGTTTTATGTTAGTTAAATTTCCTTTATATTTGGTATGAAAAGGCCCAAAAATGTTTTTGAATATCACACCGATAACGTCCAAGAAATTTATAAATTGTGAAAAGGCACCTGATTAATTTCGAATAGGTGTTAAATTTTTCTCCTTATTCTTTGATTTTGCGAAGTTTGCAAAAAATTGTCTGTAGAAAAAAAATTCAATAATATTTTACTTCGTAGCTAGCTCATTTTCGTAAAATTGATAGGAAAAAAAAGTTTGATCGTTTTTACATTCTAGTAAACGAAGTATACAAAGAGAAAGAATTATAATCGTTGATCGTAAATTTCAACACGAGATTTTGACGAATCTCCAGTTTTTAGAACTCCCCGAGTCCGAAAAACACAATTTTGGAATTATGTTTGTGAACACAATAATTCAACAACGGTTAGAGTTAGAAAGAAGGAATCTTTTATACGGACTTAATACAAAATTAGTATATTTCAATCAATTTTTGGATAAAGTCCGTCCAAGGAAAATTTGTATGTTAGGGTTCATATCAACACGATAATTTCAGAACTTAAACAGCTAGATAGATAAAATTTGGTACACAGTTTTAAAAATTAGGAATGTAGGTCCATATTAAATTTTGAACGAAATCCCTCGACGCGTTAACTGTCTGTTGGTTTCTGTAATCGCATGCTTGTGAACACGATAATTCCTAAACGCAACGACTTAGATAAATGAAATTTGGTATGTGGTCTTTTAACCATAATAATTGTCCAATTTTCGTTTTCAATCGAATTAAAAAAAAACTTTAATGCCCCCCTGAACTCAATATGCCATTACATTTCGATAAAAAAAAATTATAAATAAAAGATTAAACGGCCGTTCAAATATTACGTAAGCATTTTTTGGTATTTTTTGACCCCCTCCCCTTGTGGCAAAATCGGCAAATCATGACCCCTTATAATTACGTAAACAAGCTGCACCTCCCGTTCTTTTTTTTTTTACCAGGCATAACAATAATAATCTAAATTTTAAAATTTTGGATTTAATTCAAATAAACAGCGGAGGACCTCCCCTAAACTTTCATAATACTTCTCAAACATTTGTCATTTCCCACCCCCCTGCGTGGATAAAAAAAAATCGAACCTACTGTAAACCGATTCAATGACTATCAAGAAGGTTTTTCATTGTAGATTATAGTGATAGTAAAATATTTGGGTGAAAAATCTGTGAAAGAGATGCGTATGTATTAAAGTTGTATCTTTATTTTCTATCAAACTGTAGGCAATGCACAAGAGCTCCGTGTGCAGAGAGAAAACGGAGAAGACCTCGTTCGTTAGCTTGCGCATGCACAGAAGATTGTTAGCTTCCAGTACGCGATAAAACAGGGAAAAGTGATGTAATCCTTCCGCGAGCACAGAATTACTATCAGTACGCATGCGTATGGAGAATCCAGTTAAGAAATTAATTATGCAGATTTGAACGCCTTTTTTCATTTACCGATTCAAACGAAATTTCAGGCACAGACCTATAATTGATTTACTGGAAACGTCATACCAATTTTTATTTATCTAAGCAAAGGGTTTAGGGAGATGTAATTTTACAAGTACGCGAATACTTACAGACCGACAGACAGTCCAACCCCTTTGACGGATTTGGCCCAACATTTTATACAGGACCTACATTCAGGATGATAAGAGCTGTGTACCAAATTTTATTCATCTAGCTATTCAAGTTTTCAATTTATTGTGTTCATGACCCCGGACAGACAAGACTTCCGTGGACAGTTTTGTCCAAAATTGACAGAAACACAAATTATGTTTTAAGAGGCCACATACTAGAATTCATCACTGCTTAGCTCTAATAGTTTTCAATTTATCGTGTTCCACGGAACACACAGACAGACATAATTCCAAAATTGTGTTTTCGGACTCAGGAGATCTAAAACATGGAGATTCATCAAAATCTCGAGTTCAATTTTTTTGGTGATTACAAATTTTCTCTTGCCATACCGTGAACAGAAAGTAAAAACTCTAACTCGGCAAAATGAAAAAAAAAAAAAATGTAAGTTCACAATTTCCTTACATTTCAAGTTTTAAGTTTACAAAAATCAATTTTCTTTTTTGCCAAATTTATCTTTTTTTTTTTTAATTAAATTATTTATTACACAAGTTACAAAGAGATTTTCGGAAATAAAGTAGTTTTAATATCTTGCATGCAGCATCCACTCCTTACTTGCTTCCTCCTTGTGTAAAATAAGCAAATCGCATATCCCTCCCCTTAGGTGCCCGAAAATATTTGAACGTCTCCAAATTTAATTTTGAAAAAATTTGCGACAGATAACAAATTGCAGACAATAGTATTTTATTATAATAGAAGATAATCTCTTGCGTACTAAAATAAAAGGTATAGCAAGATAAGCTAATTTCTTCCAATGTTTATACATTAGTTTTCAAAATGTAACCTTTAGGTAGTTTGAGAATTAACTAACTTTCGTTCTCTTTAAAGCACATATGTAACGAGACTTCATTACAAAGGAAGCTTGTAGCATATTATTTATTTAAAACATTATTCAGGGTTGAGAAAGATTATTTTATAATCCTTCATATATAATGTGATTATCGTTGGCTATTTTAGAATATAGATTATTGTGTGACTATCTATATAATAAGTGTTTATAATCCATACAAAACAGTTAATCCAGTTAAGCACTGTTTATATATTTGGCAGTCAGCTCTAATTTTTCTGCTTTTACCGAATACTAAATCAAAACAATATGAAAAGTTTTTATAGTGCCAACTTAAGAGATTAGTAATATATATATATATATATATATATATATATATATATATATATATATGTAGAAATGCAAGTCTTTAAAATTAGGGAAATTATTTTTCCCATTCGTAGACTAATATACTGACGTGTAGACTGAAAATAAATTGAAGTCAAGAATATAAAAAAGATAACTAATAATATGAAGGTAAGCCAAGTATCTAAAATGCAACTATTAATAAACAACGAATAAATTGAAATCCTGAACATCTAAAATATCAGCTTTCTTACAACTTCAGTGAGCAATGCGTAACTACCT
>BGPR01040392.1:0-13974 GCA_013235015.1 Araneus ventricosus | reverse complement strand
TCTAGCTATTCAAGTTTTTGAGTTATAGCGTTCGCATGACCGCGGACGTACAGATTGACAGACTTCCCGTTGACAGATTTTGTCCAAAATTTGATAGAAACCTACAAATTATGTTTAAAGACCACATACAAAATTTCATCCCCGTAGCTCTAATAGTTTTCGAGTTATCGTGTTCACAGACAGACAGACAGACAGACAGACAGACAGACACACAGACAGACAGACATAATTCCAAAATTGTGTTTTTCGGACTCAGGAAGGTCTAAAACGTGGAGATTCGTCAAAATCTCGAGTTCGAATTTTTTGACGATTACAATACTTTCTCTTTGTATACTTCGTATACGAGAAAGTAAAAATTTGTGCAGGGGTTTATTGCTGTACAGAATATCGTTATATTGAGGGGAGATTAACATTATGTTCCATGCAAATTCACCGGGACCACAACATTGTATTGTTGTAGAGGGATATGTCATTGTAGCGAGAGTTTACTGTATTCCTTCTTTTTACATTAAAACTTTTTGCTTCTTGATATTGAAGTATGTTTTTTATTAGCCTTTGTACTACATAGTATGAATAATTACGAGATGATAGTGATTTTGTAAAGTATGATAATTTTTGTATCATGATTACATATGATCTAATTTTCAATATTTTCAAGGAATTTCTTGTATAGAAATTCCCACTACATATGAAAAATAATACCCTACAATTATGAAATATTGTACGCGTATGATAATAATAGATGACTAGGCATATCACGAATCTTGAATTATAATTTGGTGGCCCAGTCTTGAATTTGATTGAGTATTTTGGTCGTTAGCCAAACTTTAGGTTGTTACAATATGAAATTTCAGTTGAGTTCTTCTCTTTTACTATTTTAAGTAAGGCAGAAATCTATATTTTAACTTATATATTAATAAGATTATATATGAAACTTATATAATTAATTCTAGATATTAACTTGAAGTATTGTAGAAAAATTATTAGTTTATTAAATGATTAAATCCTTTTCCGCACATGCTTAGTATTATTTTCTTTGAATGAAATTCAAAAACGTTCAAAGCATACTCTTCTTAACTTGAATGTCTCGTATTGAAATGGTTTTCACTACCAATAACAAGTTGCTTTTCATAGTTATGATCTGATGACAGTTTTTAAAGAATTATACATGGCATTGTATCAGAAACACTGAAGTTAGAAAATGAAAATTACTATTGATCAATATATCTGAAATTGGTATTTGTAGATAAAATAGTGTGTTAGCTATTAAAATATTGAATTACATTTCAAAATATTTCAATAAATTTAAAGTACTATTTTAGCATAGATTGCGTGTTGAAAATAACAGAAAATGTGTAGTAAAGTTTTGACATAATGCATTATTCAGCCATGGTAAAGCATTTGAAATAAAAAAAAAACTAATGTCAAAAGCAAATAAAAAATAAATTATACTTTGCATTTTGCATCATTTACATATTTGATCAACTTTAAATTATTTTATAATGAATTAACAAAATAATGTAGTCATTACACTTTTGATTCACATAGCGAATTTTCTAACAGTGAGATTTCAATCAAAATTTAAAATTTTTAGTTAATTAATTAAATTAAAAAAATTTTAAAACATTTTACATATAGTCTTGCATTGAATAATAAGAAAAACACTATAAGTTTAAATTTTTTATTATATAGTTTCAGGAACAAAATCCTGGTGAAGCTCGAGATAAAGCTGATCATTCTTAATTTGAATTATATGTAATATGAAATAAAACTAGAAAATGCAAATATTTTAGAAATTTTTTTGGCATAACCGTAACGGCTGTGGCGTTAGTAATGTAATTTTTCTTAAAATATATGCTGTCAGATAAAATTAAACCAATTCTAAAACTGATTTATTTTTACTTAACAATTGTTTAATTTTATTTAGCTATCAATTATAAACATGTCGGCGAAAGTAAATTTTCGATGCGAAGGAATAAAAGCTTTTATTATATAACTAGAAAATCACCGTCACATGGTATGACGGGTGCAAATTGCATCTTCATTCGAGAGATTTCCTTTCAAATTTGACGTGTTCAAATAGATATATATGCGAGAGAAATGTTTAACATTGATTGAAAACAAATGAAATAAACATACGTTTTATGACAGGAAATATTTTTTTTTATTTACATATTACTTAAATATTTCTTTAATCAAGAAACCTCTTGATAAACAACATTCCGTGTGAAGTATTTTTCGTTGTTTAATAATTTTCCTTGCACTTCAGATGTCTTTGTGTAAATTTTAACGTGACTGGGAATCCTGGACCTTGAAAGTGAAACATAGAGCTGTCCATGCGAAAAGACAGGCTCATCGAGGTAAATTCAAACATGATCGAAAGTTTGCCCCTGCGATTTGTTGATAGTCATCGCGTAAGCTGGAATTAACGGGAACTGGCGGCGGTTGAGAACGAATGATAGATTCACTTCACTGGTGGCTAATTTAATTCTTGGCAAGAAAACAACATCGCCACGATTGCATTCAGATACAATATGGCGTCCAAACTATATTACGTGCATGATATACCACTGACGTAATTTACTACTTTCTATTAAAAAACGGAAATTAATTTGAAATATCGGATTAATATAAATTAAAATTTCTCGGAAACTTACAATCATAGCGAGATAAATTTTATATCAATCGATAGAAAATTTCATTTCACTATTTTAGAGCTATTAAATTTGAAATTAGAACGACAATTACTCTTTACAATTTAAAATGACTGAAATTTAGGTTCTCTAACAAGGTAATAACTCTGTTTAACGTCTCGCAGTACTATAGCGCGAGTTTTATTGTTGGTGATGTCAGAGCGTTACCGGAGGATCTGGCCATTATATTAGTAATTTAGCTATTGGTGTTTCAAACTTTTTATTTATTAGAAAAGAAATATGAAATAAAATATACCCATCATGCCGTTAATGTTACATCCGCTTTATTCTTTAAAAACATAATTCATGCTGTGTCGTTAGGCTTGTTTTTTCGAAAGTTATCTCTTTATTCTCGAATCCTCAGATTCGAGAATAAGGAGATAACGAGAGTACACATAGAGATTTGAGAGTACACATAGCAAAAGCACTTTAATCGTAAAAGCGTTCGTGCTTGAGATATTGATGAGTTTCTGCTTTTTAGAACAATTTGAGTTCAGTAAATAAATCATGTTTGTATGTTTATTTTCAGGTGCTGCTTAGTGTAGAGTCTTACCTTGTACATATGAACATTCTAACCCAAAAATGCAGCGGGCTAGATATATGATATTCGGCATGCGGTCTCTACATTGTAGAGTTGTCTTAAATTTCGGGTCGAATCCTTCAACAGCAAAAGGTACTGTTTCATACTGTCTAGTATATTAATTCACAGTTTTATGGAATTGCGGAGATAACCAGCGGGAGTGGTCTCCCCTAAACTTTCTCGTATACTTTCTAAGTGGAGATTCGTCAAAATCTCGAGTTCGAATTTTTTGACGATTACAATACTTTCTCTTTGTATACTTCGTATACGAGAAAGTAAAAAGTCATATTACGAAGATGCTTTTTAGTTGCCTATTGCGATTCGCTAAATGTAAATATTTTTTTACGTTTTTAGTTATTTCCTTTATTAACTTGCTACTCACGTTTGAAGACAATATATACTTTTTTAGTTATTCTTGCGTGTGATAATAGTAAAAATACCATGTGTCGATCCAGGCGAAAATTGGGGCCGTTTTGCGGCCCCTCACAAAATTCCACTTCATAAAAACGGCCCCTTCACAAAATTCCACTTCATAAAAACGGCCCCTTCACAAAATTCAAATTCATAAAAACGGCCCCTTCACAAAATTCAAATTCATATAAACGGCCCCTTCATAAAACTCAAATTCACGTAAAATATCGAAATATGGCTCTAAAATTGAAAGTTTTACATGATAAAAATTTTTTTCACAAAAATAATTTTTTTCCACAAAAATGGGCTACTATAAAAAATATCCGACCCCTGATGATTTTCTGTAGGATTCAACAATATTTTTTGAGTGCATCAAGATGGCTGTATCTAAGGGGGTTCTCATATGAGGGGGTGACCCCAAAGGGGGAAGACCCCCTTCGGAATGAAGTAAGTTTTTTTTTTTTTAATTTTTGCAGATTCTATGTCTAGACAATAAACTAAACCCGTTCATGATTTTTTTCATCGTATTTCAAAAAACTTAATGCCATGCGTAGCAAAGGCTTAATGAAAAACGGCATCATTCTACCACGAGGAGTGAACAAACGGTATCTCGTCTTTATGGTGATATAGTGAACATTTGTGTATTCAGGAAGAGCGATTTATGGAGTATGGATTTATGGAGTATGGCTGTATCTAAGGGGTATACCGGGGGTGCAGGCGGCGTTGTATGTATCTAAGGGGTTTCTCATATGAGGGGGTGACCCCAAAGGGGGACGACCCCCCTCGGAATGAAGTAACTTTTTCAAAAAATTTTTTGTAGATTCTATGTCTAGACATTGAACTAAACCCGTTCATGATTTTTTTTCATCTTATTTCAAAAAATTTAATGCCTTGCGTAGCAAAGGGTTAGTAAAAAACGGCATCATTCTGCCATGAGAAGTAAAAAAACCGTATCTCGTCTTTATGGTGATCTAGTGCACATTTGGGTGTTCAGGAAGAGCGATTTATGGAGTATGGAAAGGAACCGGAACGGGTTGAGATAGCTGGCTCTGGAATAGAACATAATATGACAGATCGGAAACACGTGATGTGTTGGGCGTCGGATATATCTATCTATCTATATATATATATAGGGTTAGGGTGGGAAGCAAACAGTTAAAGCAGGCTGTAAGCAGAGCCACCTGCAGATTTAACCGTAGAGCTTCGAACCGACATTTAGGCGGGGAATTATAAAATTAAGTGCGTTAAAGACTGGGAACGTGAACTAAAGAATGTGTTCGATGTCGTGCTGTTCATGTGATGAAATACGTGTCAAGTTATTATGCTCATACGTGTCAAGTTATTATGCTCAAGTGGAAAAGGTATCGTTTAGTGAATGTTATTGGCATTGAATCCTGGTTTTTAGTGCCTGTCATGATGTATGATGTTTATAAAGGTAATTTTTAGTTTAAATTTTTTCCTTACATTTTGAAGTAGACAGAAAAGTAGTTGATTTCAATTTTCTACCCATTTTTATCTATGTGCAAAATATGTGATTTAAAGCAACACTTCATTAATGTCTGAAACATTTTGTAGTATTTTTATAATGCAAATTTTAAATATTTAAAAACATCTTACCAATCTTCCAAGTTCATTCCTGTAAACATTTCTTATTATTGTGAAACCCAATAGACTTTTATTTAATGAATACCAATTTGAATATAGTGTGGTGCCTTGAATTCATATTCGTATGATAATCATTTTCATGATAAAAATCATTCTGATATGTGATTTAAAGTAATACTTCATTAATGTCTGAAACATTTTGTAGTATTTTTATAATACAAATTTTAAATATTTATAAACATGCCAATATTTCAAGTTCATTCCTGTAAACATTTTTTATTATTGTGAAACCCAATAGACTTTTATTTAATGAATACCAATTTGAATATAGTGTGGTATCTTGCATTCATATTCGTATGATAATCATTTCTGTGATAAAAATCATTCTGATATCTGTTAATAATCATTTCTTTGATAAAAAATTCATTGTAAACATGTCGTAATCAAATTAAAAATGAAATTAATTCTTAGCTAATGAAACCATAATTTTGATGCATTTTAAAACAAAATGCTTTTATTAGGTATAAAATACATTATCTAAAAATTTACTTGCTTATTACTCTGATGCCTTTTTAGTATTACAAAAAGCATTTGTTTATGAGAAAGTATTGTGTCTTAATTAATTTTATATTTGCACTTTTTTTCTTATTTCTGCAATAAACTTATCAATTTCGTTTATGTAGAAAATATTCTAGCGGCATTTTAATTCAATGTAGAAATTTTCCTTAAGAATTAAATCCTTGAAAATTAGGATCCAAGTGTATCCAATATACAAGCATTCTTGTTATTCTCAGAGATAAAAGCAATTATCTTACATCATGACGTTATTTCACCTAACTCAGGTATAGTAATTAAATAAATATAGAATATTCCAGTCAAATAATAACTGGTTCAAATAATAAATTGTTTGACTGGAATATTTAATGCTTATTTCATTAATAAATTTTCTTTAGCTGAATTACTTTCATAATGTTAGTTTATTTCTTTTCGTAATAATAAGGATGGATTAATATTTATTTATATTAATCAAGGAGTAAATTAAAAATTACAATTTTAGATTCTAACATTAGCAATTAAAAATGTTTATTTCATGGATACAAAAAATCAAATTTTAGATGTCGCTTTAGGATGCGTGACGTGCTGATATGCTAAGAGTTATAAGCCATATACACAGTTAGTTGTGTTCAACCCCCTCCTTAACATTTGACGAGATTTATTCCATCAGAAAAAACAAAGATTTAAAGACGTGGAGGGTCCCTCCATCCCATGATTGGTATAAGCGGAGCAGTCCTGGTGGCTCCATTGGCCTTTCCTGTGACAGAGCAGACCAGACGGCGCTGTCCAGATTTGTCAGCGGTCACCTGAGGAGTTGCTCCTTCAGCCACGGTAACAAAGTTTTTCCGGTCTGCGCAAAGTGTGGAGTAGCGAGTGCGTCCCCAGAGCACATCCTCTCTTGTCTTCGCCTATCTAGGGAGACTTTCGAGACGGATCCTTTGCTTGCTCTCGATTTCTTGAGGGTGAGTGGGCTCATGGATGGTGTCTAGCTGCCGCTAGACAGAGAGGGGTTAGTAACAACAACAACAGTTAAGCTTCTTGAAAGATTTATTATTACATTTGAAAAAGTTTAAAAAGATCAAACTAACATTCAAATTTCCATAATATTATCTTCAAATAATCAATAGCCGAGATATAAGGCATCGTATGGTAAATAAAAATGCAATAAAATAAATAAAACAATAAATAAAAATTCGTATGGTAAATAATAATGAAAAATAGTAAAGTTTATTGTAATTAATTAACTATCTATTGCGGTTATTTCAGAAAACCATTCCAAGCCGCAAGTTTTTTATTGCAAATATTCTCCCTATGGATGACATAATCTGACATTTTCGTTTTTTAATTATATTTTCAGGTCACATTCTGTTTATTAACTCTTTTAAGTTCGTCATAAAATCCATCAATTTTATGATGAACTAATTCAGAAAAATTTATTGAGAGAAGTTAGCTGGAACCTGAAATTTTTGAATCACAGATGTTTTAAATAAAAGATACAACTTGTTAGTATCTTACAACTTTTGAGTGTTTGATAATAAATGTGGTCTTGAGGTGAATCATTCAGGAAATTTTTTCAAAATATAACAGTTTTAGGGAAAAATCCAAAAGAAAAGTTTCGAAATTCGTTTAGAAACCTCGCTTGTGAGCAACATATATTCTGTGGGACAAATAAAACAGCTGTGTAAACAAAGCAATTTAGAAATTAATTATTTTCCTGCTGGCATTGAATATTAAACTATGAGCTTAAAAGTCATCTTTTATAAAACTATGGGCTTAAAAGTCATCGTTTATGAAACTATGGGCTTAAAAGTCATCGTTTATGAAACTATGGGCTTAAAGTAATCTTTTGTGAAACTATGGGCTTAAAAGTCATCGTTTATGAAACTATGGGCTTAAAAGTCATCGTTTATGAAACTATGGGCTTTATACATTTTTAAGTGTTAAATAGAATTTTTTCATTTTTAGAAATATGAATTATATGTTGTTTATGTATGATATGTTGCATTTTTATTATGTTATGAAATTAGAATACAGTTTTACTGATATATGTGAATAAAAATTTTTTAAATTTAATAACTAAAACCTCAATTCTTTCATCATATACTAAAATATATTAATTTTACAACATCAATTTTATAACAAAAATTCAATGAATTAAATTTTCTACATTTAATAAAAGAATTTTTCTAAAAAATAATTAGACGTTTTTTAAATTTTAATTTGATGAATTTAATTCAATATGATTTTACTGCAATGAAATCAATATTTACGAATACAAAATATTTACTTATTAATAGTGAAGATATATAGTGCTATGTTTTTCTACACGATCAAATGCAATAAACTTTATACGCAATGTATGTGAATTATTGATCAGATGCAAACCAGTAAAGATTTTCTCATTATATTTTACGCGTTAACAGTTCCTCATTAATTTACCATTTTATAGGTGTTTAATAAGCAATATGATAGCATATCATTTTAAATATGAATGGAGTTTAAGCTGCTTATTGCCAATTAAAAATAATAATGGAGGCAATTCTTGCCCAATGTAATTTTGAATTCAGCGTTACTCTTTTTTCTGAGAGTACGACAAACAGAGTGAAGTTGGATGTTGAATGACATGCTTTGTTACGTTTGCTGTGTGAATTGACGAAGAAACGATATTGACTTTTTTGTATTGCGCTTTCATGATTTCATCGGAAAATAATTATTTTTCTAGTATAGTAATTGGTTTATTTTTAATTTTATTTAAGCTGCTTATTGTCAATTAAAAATAATAATGGAGGCAATTCTTGCCCAATGTAATTTTGAATTCAGCGTTACTCTTTTTCCTGAGAGTACGACAAACAGAGTGAAGTTGGATGTTGAATGACATGCTTTGTTACGTTTGCTGTGTGAATTGAAGAAGAAATGCTATTGTCTTTTTCTGTATTGCGCTTTCATAATTTTATCGGAAAATAATTCTTTTTATAGCATAATAATTGGTTTATTTTTTCACAATAAATTTTATTTAAGCTGCTGATTGCCAATTAAAAATAATGGAGCCAATTCATGCCCCAATGTAATTTTGGAATTCAGCGACACTCTTTTTCCTGAGAGTACGACAAACAGAGTGAAGTTGGATGTTGAATGACATCCTTTGTTACGTTTGCTGTGTGAATTGACGAACAAACGCTATTGTCTTTTTTTGTATTGCGCTTTCATGATTTCATCGGAAAATAATTCTTTTTCTAGCATAATAATTGGTTTATTTTTTCACAATAAATTTTATTTAACATCATAACTCATTCTGCATTCCTTTGATTGATTGAAATTTATTGAAATTATACAGTACATCTTAATTATAAAATAATATTCATTTCATAGCTGAATTTCCTGAAAATTATCTTCTCGACCTATATTTATGCTCGGAGCATAAATAATTCAACAATAACAGATTTTTATTTATATTTTCTATATTTAATATGCTTCTAGATGATTAATTTTTAACTATGCTTTTTAGGTCCTGAATTAATATTCCTGTGTGCGGAATATTTCAAGACTGCCACGAGGCTAATGACCGGAGATGGAAAAAAGCACTTGTATTTATGTCTACCGAAGATGGAAAAAAGCACTTGTATTTATGTCGACCGAAGATGGAAAAAAGCACTTGTATTTAATGTCCGCCGACTGACTCGAATCCTCCGAACAAAGCTTTCTTAAACGTTTTGTTCGTTCGGCTCGAGTTAGAATGCCGACAATGAAACCAACAGATATTTTTCAGGAATAATGTGAAATCATTTGTTAGGCATACGGAAAAGCCGTGAATGATTATTCTAAACAGCATCGTCCCTTAATCGAAACAAGGATGCGGTTTCAACCCTGTTAGGAACATCCATTGTAGGTATTCTGTTCCATATTTGGCAAAACTTTGTGATTATTCATTTTCTTTCCATTTCAGTAATAAGATCTCAACAATAACTTAGAATATTGTTTACGTTTGGGTCAAGGGATTAAAAATGTTTTTAAAGAGAGCGAAATTGACACTGTTGCTGTGACTGTGTAGCTGAAATGCGGGGCGCCCCGCAGAGGAAAGGTCCAACATAGCCTGTCGCAATACAATTAAGCTGTAAATTATATTTATTTCACTGTTTTAAAAACCTATTCTACCCTTTGTCATTGATCTCTTTCGAGATTTGTTTGATTCAACACTAGCCGCCTTCGGCGACCAGCATGTTGGCCGGGAATATGATTTCAATTGAAACTTGCATCATTTTATATTCATGGTTCTCTTAACAGCGTAATTTTAAACTTCAGATTGTGGTAGATATTTAACCCATGTTCTGTTAAAGACCTTAGACCTCTTATGTTCATTGTCTACATAAATGTTACTAATGGAGTCAAATAACTGACCATGTGATGTAACCTCTAATTCCATGTTGTCAGCAATATCTTCACTTTCATTTCTCTTGTAAAATATGCATTTGATTTCAGCATTAAAGTGACGCGGCACAATTTTTTGGCCAACGTCGTGTTAGCTGGATTAAAACATGCTGAGAAAAGAATGAAAACATAGCGACCATAACCATTCAGATTAATGGATATATTTCTTAATGATTTCAAGGCAGTATCTCAGAGAGTTTGGTTTACAGATTCCACAAAAAATTTGATGAAATAAAACATTAAAGCAAAATGTGTTAGGATATTACCTTAACTTTCAACATTGAAACAGAAACACGCAATTAAATATTTGCTTAAACAATGAAAACAGTGTGAATTGCGTTGCAACAGTGAAGTATTGTTACAAATTATGCCACAAAGTATTTTTGAAAGGTTATTAAACTAGTAATAGTAATTGTACAGAATTTAATTGATATCATTAAAAGGGTAATTTTTTGCACTTTAGAAGGTGTAAAAATAATTTTTGCTGTATAATATTTTTGGAAGTTATTAAGGAAAAGAGCCCGAAATTTTGCGTAATTTTTTACTAATTAAAATTGTAATTAAAATTTCAAAAAGGCCTCCGAGGTGCGCATTCCCACGCTCCAAAGTATGTTTGTGCAAAATTTCGTAGATCTAGGTCCAGCGGTAGAGCGCCAACACACAAACAAACACACACATTCTCCTTTATAATTAGTAGAGATTTTTATACCATATGTACGAGTATTTACTATACTGTTACTGTGGATTATTGTATTTCTTATATATATTTAACTTATTTTATGGTGTTCTTTATTTCCATCTGTAATTACGTATTCTTTGGCTGGACGGAATTCCTACTTATGTATAATGTTATTTGTAGATCATGTATGAATTTGTATTTATCTGATGTACCGTAAAAGAAAATGCCCTTCAAATATTTAACTGAAATGGAGACTGATAAAATGAGTTGTATGATTGTACTGATGAATATTATGCTCTTGAAAGAATATTATATTTAAGGTACGGTACTTATCATGGATTGATATTCCTCGTGATATTATCAATGTCCAGTTGATGAAACGGGCTTTCTATTGATATACCATTTAAAGGCTGTCACTCAAACACATTTCACTTGGTCGCGAATCTTTCAAATTATCATGGTGGATTTTTAAAATTATTATTACCCTACATAAGTAAACGTCTTTTTACGTTTTCATGTTCAGTTCAAAAGCAGATATCTCGTATTTATATGTATATTTTACTAGAAAATCATGGAGATTTCAGAGATATAATTAAATACAAAAAACATCGATTCATTTACATTAGAAGCTAAGTTTTCCAACCCGATAGCTAAAAGTTCAAAATAATTGGGCGCTCAAAGGTGTCATTTCCCCGCACCCTTGCGCGGATAATTATAGCGAATTTTCTGTACGCCCAGAACGCCATGGATTTCTTCAGCAAGCACTAAAGGCGAAAAAGGGAGGGGTAGAAACGGAAAGGAGTAGCAGAAGTGAATCGCGTCATTACGCAATTACGGCCTTGCGTCACTATGTGATGAGAAATGACGAATCTTCTTCTTCTTCCTATTCCTTCTGATCTGAATCAGATCAGATCCATGAGATCGTTCGCTCTCATCACCTCCAACACGAAATCCGGTCGCTTAAGCAGGTCATCATACACCAAGGCAACACAGTCAAGCAGATGTTGCGGAGTGGCCTCAATCATGTTGCACTTTGTGCAGATATTGAATTTCTTATCACCACGAGAGAATCTGAGGGTTTTTAAGTGACCGGATGATAAGCGAGCCAAAGTGTTTGGTCTTTCCTAACCCCCTTAAAACGTATAGCAGCACCCGGGCCTTCACAACGATACCATGAATGAGATGGTGGAAGCCTCCAAGAAATGTTAGCAAGGGCCTTTCTTCTTGAGTATAACTCAAGATAAGTCGAGGGTTCTACAGGAACCTGAGGCATGGTAGTACCTTCTTTAGCAAGACTATCAGCAATACCGTTATATTTTAAATTTACATGTGGTAGTATCCATTGTAGATGAAGAACACAAGTATTGCACAAGGTCCTGAGTTTGTTAAAGATATCCATTGCCCTCCGGTCACTAACATCTCTCCAGTTAACAAACTATTGGATAAAAGTTCGGCTGTCCGAGAGAATCCATATCTCACCGAATAACTGATGTCCAAGAACAAAGTCTAAAGCCATATCAATGGCGATCATTTCTGAGTGGAAAACTGAGCAGTAGTCAGCATTTCTTCATTTAAGAGCAGCTTCCCCCCGAAAAAGACGAATAGGCGATTTGAACAGCTTTTTTTAAACCGATTGAAACGAAAATTGGGTACGGATCTATAATTAATGTTAGCATTCGTCATACCAATTTTTATTTATTTAGGCCATAGGGTTTAGGTGTTATCATGTTCACAAGTATGCGATTATACAGACCGACGGACAGTCAACCCTTCGACGGATTTAGTCCAAAATTTTATACGGATCTACATTCATAACTGTGGATCTACATACATAAAACTGTGTACCAAATTTTATCTCTCTGGCTATCTAAGTGGTTGAGTTATCGTGTTCACATGAACACGGACAGACAAACTTCCCGTGGGCAGATTTTGTCCAATATTTGATAGAAACCTACAAATTAAGTGCAAAGATCATAGTCCAAATTTCATCCCTCTAGCTTTAATAGTTTTTGAGACACATAGACAGACATAATTCCAAAATTGTATTTTTCGGACTCAGGGAGGTCTAAAACGTGGGGAATTCATCAAAATCTCGAGTTAGAATTTTTTGAGGATTACAATAGTTTCTCTTTGTATACTTCTTATACGAGAAAGGAAAACGGGCTCAAAGTATTTACTAGACACACTGCGACACTTGTATAACATCCATGTTGTGTCTAATAATACATAATCTAAATATTTTTGGGTATACCTCAGTTTCCCGATATCGATAAGATTCTCCTTAGTCAGACCTTCGTCAGAGACCCAGGGAACCTTCACGGTTCCGATTTCGGGGCATACTGTGGCGAAAAGAAGGAAAGACCTTTGTCAGCTGAAGATATAAATACAAATTAAGGGAAGTTTTAACTGTGATAGAGGTAAAAATACAATAATATTAACAAAAAAACGAATGAAGAAGAACGAGGAGGAAAAAGAATCTGATAGATGATGCCATCAGAGGCCTCCATAAAATTCAGATTCAAAATTAGAATAGGTTTTCTGTCGAGGAAAAACGACTTTAAGGTCGAAATTAAATTTTCTTCTGAGGCCTGAACCTATTCCGGAAAAATTGGAAACAAAATAAGAAAATTATTTATCCACAAAGAAGAAATTCAACACGGAGAATGGAGTTCCAAAAACAAGCAGTAAAAGGCAGATGAAGAAAAGCAGAAATTAAAATTTTTAATTATTAATTAAATTAATTAAGCAATTTTAATTTATTACTAAGTGGTTTCTTCATTCCCAGGATTATTCTACATCAAAACTTGTCTAATGGTTAAAAACCAAAATTAAAAAGTCTCTCTTAAGTCAATGAGGTAAATAAAGGGTTAAAGTGATGTAAAAATGGTTTTTATGCAATAATATGCTTCGAAATTATTGAGGAAAATCTAAATATTTTGTTATTTTTTTAATGAAAATCAAATTAAAATTTTGAAAACCATTTCTTAATGAGCACCTACTACCGAAGGAGTAACAACTTGCCGTAT
>BGPR01040391.1:0-13974 GCA_013235015.1 Araneus ventricosus | reverse complement strand
GCAATACAAATGATGGTGTACAAAAAGAAAATTAAACTAATAAATTTGTTTGGAAAACTTTCAAAAAATTATTAATATGAAGGCATTTTTTTCTTTTTTTGTGTGATCATGACCCTTAGATAAAGAATTCTTATTATTGTAATATCTTTTCCTCTCCCACTTTTTTCTACAGTTTATATGAAAGAATAGATAGGAAAGTAATTTTTATCTGAAGTTTTGTTAAACAAATGCTTGCTTTTATTTTTCTTCTAGCTTTAATAGTTTCTCAGATAACGGCTCTCAAAAATGGGAGATATCCAATAATTTACGACCACCTAGACCTCCGTAATGGCGCGTTACCTACAACATTTTAAAATGCGCTGTCAGTTTTTTAAAAAAAAACCCGTAATTGTAACATGATTAATTTTTTCTATTAATTTTTGAAATGGGTCAAATAATTTATGGCCACCCTATACAAATGAAGAAATATTTTTCCTTACATTGACTTTATAACTGTATGTAATTGATATTTAGTTGCTACAGTGATTTTTTCTGCACTCTTTATGTAATACATTAGCCATAGAGTTCCAAAAAGTGGGCTTTTCATTTCAATATACCTTCACTGTGAATATTTCCCAAAATAAATTTTTAAATCTACAGAATTCTACTCACATAACTAATATCGCTGTTATACCGAAAATCGCTGTATTATATCTTGAATATCGTTTATTTTATGAAGAAATTCACAAAGAGCTACAGATGTACGTAGAGAACATTTTTACTTATAAAATATGTAGAATATGCGTTACATAGAGAATTCAAATTTTTTGCAATGAATGGACACCTAATTGGCTTTACATCTTAGTTTCTGTGGTACAAATGTGAAAACTAACCAAAAATCTAACTTAATTGGTAAATAGATAGAATGATTAGCGCATTCCACAGAATTACCATTCGATAAGGATTTGTTTTATTGACAATTTTGTTGAATAGCTTAAGAAGAAAAATAGTTTTTTGGTCTGTATATATGCTTGATGTAAAATGGGTATTTTTAAAATGGTAGAAGTAGGGAAAGGTTGTTGTATGCGAGCCACCTAAACATTATTTTTATTTGTACAGTGATAGAAAAATAATTTTATGAAAAAAAAGGAGTAGAATCTTTTTGTAGCTTATTTATCCTAAAAAAATATAATTGACTTTTGAAGAAATGCACTTTAAAGTAGAAAAGGAAATAGCTTCTTAAAATTGTGAAATCTGTCCAGTTAAAGAAATTGGTTTCCCAAACTGCACAACCAATTTCTCAAATTCAACCACACAATGTGTGAACCGAAGAATGACATTTTATGCACTATATCATTTCTTTTTTTGTTTCCTCATATATGAACACGTAGCCTTAGTTTTTGTTCTATTTGAATCATGTCTTTAATGTCCTTTTTATTGCGTCTTTTGGGTTTGATTTGTTCCATATCCAATTTATGAGGACTTTCAGTTATTATAATTGCTTTCTGGGCTATTCCTTAAGTTCGTGAAAATAATCCCCTTGATTTGATTATTCCAACCAAATTGTATCCAATCTGAGCAAATTTTGGACAAAAAAATAATCTAACATTATCTTTAAACTATTTTAATGAAACATAAGTTGTAGCCAACCAAGTTTCCTGTCAAAGAATATAATAGCATATTTTGCTACTGACTTTAAACCAAGGGGCTATTTAAATTAAGAGCTATTAGTTTTTAGTAAAAATATTCAATTGATGATATTTAAATCACTCACTTGTTCTCTAATTGTAGCCACTTAGCGCTTTCTCTAAAAAAATGATTCCACAAGCCACATTTACATCGTTGCAACATAAGTTGCCTATTTTACGGCCCACATATTTAATAGAATTGAGGTTGCAATAAAGCTCAATCTAGACCGACGGTCCAACTTTGGCAACTCTCCCTTATCTGCAAGATCATATTTACGATAGATCATATTTTAACCAAATGTCCCAATTTTAACCGTCATCGCTTACGTTTTTTTTAACTCCGACTTTTTAGATCTTAGAACTTTGCTGGGCGAGAAACCTCACCCAAATTTTTTGCTTTTCTTAGGACTATTGGTTTTATGTCACAAATTTAATTCACTGCATTTTTAAAAAATTCTACTAAATGTTTTTAACCTTTTGTCTCAGAGACATTGCTAAACTAGCTTCTTCATACTTTTCATTGTTTTTACGGCTTACACTGTCACTTTTTGATTTGGTATTTTATCCTGTGGCTATAATTTTACCTTGGGTATGGCGCAGCATAGCCAAACATGGCTTTTGTGCCAATAAAATTTACTACCATCCTATCCTATCCCTTATTTACAAGAAATTCAGAAATGACGAAAGAAGAATATTCGCGATACAAAATTATAATAAACTATATATAATTTTCTAGAATACATGTGCATAAATTTAGTCGATAGTTATTTTCTAATGCTGTATTCACACTGTATTTGAGAATCATTACGTATAAATGTTGTAATTACGCATACGTTTTATTATTACACGTACGTGGGATGATGTATCTAAATATGACAGCAATTGAATTAAAACCGAATAAAATGTGTGCTCATATGATTGAACAGAATTTTCCTTTTGAATAAAATGAGATGAAGAATTTTAAATTAGAAGGAATTTAAGTGATCTTCAAAGTTTTCAACTTGGGAAAAGAATTGCGGGTTTTTTAGAATTAACCAGAATTTGATATTAAAATAATTTACTTGAATCCTGTTTTACTTATTTTGAACCGATTGCTTACTATTTTGCTGAAAAATTAAATTTCATGCGATTTGTTTGCCTCTTTTTAGTGTATTGGAGAATTTAATATGTGTCAAGTATTGGCTTCTGGGTTAAATAATCGGTCCCAAAAGAAATTTTTCATTAAAAAATTTCCTCCCTCATTTCCTAATTTCAAAGCAATACAAATATCGCTATTGAATGGTTATTAAGAATGAATAGAGGAATATTGTGTCTGTAGACAAATTTTATACACATAGCATCACATGCATGGAAAACGATGTTGTTTAGTATATCAAAAGATATAAGTCACAATCAGCTACTTTAGTTTTGGGAAATCACGAAAAAAAAATGCTTTTAATTGAAACTTGGAAGGTTGTCTAGTATAATATTTGTGATTTTGCAAACATATCCTTAATTATTTCTTAATATTAAAATGCAATATATTTTCAAATAATTGGAAGGCATGCATATTTTCAAGATTTCTGCGACTATCTGGTGGAATTGAAAAGAAAATGTTGAAAACATAAGGGTTTATAGAGATTAGGACCCCACCATGTCCAAATCAGGTCCTGAGTGAAGTTGATTTTTATTTTGTAATAATTGTATTAATTCTTTGTTTTTGTTCATTAACTATAAATGATTCAGAGTTTTAATTAATTTCTTATAGATTTTTAAATAATTAATTCTAACTGTAAAATTCATGATCTTGTGGAAGTAAATGGTATTTTGCAATTTGGATGCTGATAGATGGCAATTTGATTAATTGATAAAGTACTGTAATAGTGCTTTTCAACTCTGATTCATTAAAATAAAACAAAGAGAATCGAGAAATCTGTAGCACTTGATATATATTTAAAAAGAGCTTTTGAAAAGCACGTTGTGCACCAATCATTTTGAAATCAGCGATACTGTTTCGTTTAATATTTGAAGTAATAATTTCTGAAATGATTAAACTTGTCTTTTATCTACTTTAACAAATGATAAATATTTTCTCATAATTTGTTTCTTAATAGGTATGAGGCACATACTTAAAGACAATTTTACTGTTAAAGTGAAATTAAAATACTTATTTTAAGAGTAAGTGAAACCGCGAAATAGTACTGATAAATGTTTGAGCTTGATTTTAAAATGTGTTCTGCGCATTCTCTTTCCTTCTTTTAAATAAATGAAGATAAAATTTGTAATAGACTGAAAACTGTAACTCGGTTATTAGATTGCATCATTTTTTCGTACATCAAAATTATCATTTTTTATAACTTTTGCAGAACAAATTTATAAACGAGTTCCTTTTCCAATCAATTTTGTTGAGAAGCAATTTCTTTTTGACCTTATTCATGTAGTTTCAATTTATTTTAACATTACGATTGACTTATATCGATTATTTATTAATTTAAATTATATCTGTATTAGTCACTTGTTTGAGAATGACAGTTATTAAGGTCCTTAGCATTTTCCCACGGAAGCATCGTTAATGCAGGGGAGGGGGGGGGCACTGACATTGATTGATTGTTATATGCCAAAGGTTTTCAATACACTAATGCCTCGCCAAATCAGACATCGATAAAGTTTACAATACTGTAACCTTTCCAACGCTTGTGCGCAAAGGAAACTACTTAATGACTTAGCGCTAATGAGGCTGTGCGCAAGTTCCACAATACCTATGTTGTAAGTTCGGTGAAAATATCGACCGAATTTGTAGATGGGCTAACCAGCTAAAGGGATAGCAATTGTGGGGGACTGAAAATTTCATTTTCCCATAATTCCTTTACGATTGAAGATAGAATGAAAACTCTAAATAGGCGAATTATTGCCTCTTTATAATAAACAACTTTTGTATTGAAACATTTTTGATAGCTACAATTTTTTAGAAGTTTTTATCTAAATGCCACTTTCAATCCCCTCCCCCATTTTATCATTTCCCCATATCTCTGTTACGACTAAAGATAGGAAAAAATTCAATTAGGCGAATTATCACATTATCAGAACGAACAACTTTTATATTAAAAGTTTTTGTCAGCTAATATTGCTTAGAAGTTATGAGCTGAAAAGCGATGTTCAATTTCCCCCAATTTATCTTTTCCCCATAGCTCCGTTACGATTGAAGATAGAAAGAAAATTTCAATTAGGGGAATTATCGCCTTATCATAACAAACTACTTTTATATTGAAACTTTTTTGACAGCAAGTTATGTGTTAGTTATGTGCTCCCATCAGTCGCATTCACTTCCACTTTTTGTATGGTAAACAAGCTGATATACCTGGCTTTGCTTCGGATTAAAATGCTTTCATGTCTGATATTTTTAATGTAAAAACTACTATGGTATAAAAATTATAAAACACAAATTCCTTTTCTGCTCTGAAACGTTTTTAATTAAAATGAGAATATCAATTGAAACAAACCACTTTTAAAAACAGTTGTTTTTTCCATAAATTATTATTTGTTATATAAGCACTTCAAATTTCGTTAACAATTACTAAAGTAAAAAAGAAAGGTTTCAATGAATATTTTATTATATTATTCATTAATTTAAAAAATGAAAATAAATCAATCATTATTAGGTCAAGATATAAATGGCTAATAGTCTACTTATAAAATTTTATTTTAGCATTGGTCCAGAATTCTGTGAATGTATTCTGGCAACTATATATATTCGTATTATTCTTGTTCTTCAACAATAAAGAATATCGTTACGAATTCTGTATAAAATTAATTTTGAAAAAATATTAAAATGAGAAAATCGAATTGTATGGAAATGAAATTTTTGTCACTGAAATGCTAATTTTTAAAAAAAAATTAATAAGGTGTAAAAATAGTTTCGTGAGATAATGTTTTCCAAAGATATCGCGGAAAAACGCCTTGCTTAATTTTTAATTAACTGAAATTATAATTAACTTTTGGGCTTTGAAAAGTTAAGGTGAACTTTCTCTTGTCTTAAATAAAAAGTGTGCAAAGTCTGATTGAAATCAGTCCAGTAGTTTAGGAGGAGATGTGAAGCATACATACAGACACAATAACTTTTATTTAAATTAAAACAATTATTAGATCATTACAAGATTAAGAATGCTGGCATATACTATGAGCCATAAATAAGGTTTTAGTGAAGTTATCGTCACAATTAATTAAATATTTAAATTTATTTAGATAACTAGTTAATTTTAATTAATCAAACAGTTAATTTGATAATTAGTTAATTTGACAGATTACTTTAATTTCATATTTAACTAAACATGGCTGCACCAAGATTTGTTTAATAAATTTTTATATACAATAGCCAAAGAAGATAGATATATAAGAGTTTTTATATTGAAAAATATCTCATTAACTTTAAAATTGTTTTGGGGTTTTCTGCCTGAGTATTTGCTTTTAACTGTCGATGGAGATTTAAATTTCCTGTTCAAAATGGCTGCATTGATATCCTATGTTTTAAGCACACGTATAAATTTGGAAATCACAATGTTTAATAATTTTTATTCTCTCATGTGTTAAGAATTTAGTAACTATTATCTATGTAACCAGAGAGTCCTCTAAATGAGCCCATTCTAGTAATGTTTAAATGTTTCATGTCATGTGATTTTACCATATGTCAAAGTAATGTTCGCACAATTATATGGTAACTTAGATTAAATAAACTAATCTAGAGTCGTTCTTCATTCGTGTCAATTTATTGCTATTGTTTCAGATAGGCTGGCTTAATGTTATCTAGGGGATATTTGCGCTGCTGGGATGTTTATTTTTTTATGATTCCTACCTGTTGAATGATTATGTGTTGGCATATAAAAAAAAATTTGACCAATTTACTGACCAATAAATCTAGCATAACCTTTTGGAATGAAAAATGGAATGATAAAACCTTAATATAGTAAAAAGTTAAATGTCATGAAAACACAGAATCACAGCGTAAATATTGCAATGTGTAGAAACATTAAAGCCATTGGCTACGTCTGTATTGATCAATATGTAATATTTCACTACTTTTGTAACATTAGCGTAAAGGAATCTACCTTTGCCTTCAAGCTTGCCGAAAAGGGATTTTGTTTATCTGGTTTTTATAATTTTCGCCTTATAACTATAATGATTAATCCCATTGAGAATGTAAATAAATATTCTGTAAGAAAATATCAAATTATAGTTCTTTAAAAGTAGGATAAAACATCCGAAAATAGATAAGTAATCTGGTAATCGTAATTATTTTACCCTGCGTCGGTTTGTCTTCATGAGCCCGTTCAACCGAATCATCCCTTATGGTGTAATATAGTAAGAACTCAATACTAGAAGGATTCAAAAGAAGTAAGGATTAAAATTTCAGGGATTAGGCATTTCTGTGATTTTAACATTTTCATAATATACTAATCTGCAAGATTTAAAGAGATGAATTATTAATAGTTTCCTACGCATAGTGACACGAAAATTTCCAAATTTTATGTGCTATTTCTTGAATTCCGCTATGCATAATGTATGTTTAGCGTATCTGTGTTATACGTACCACTATGAAAAAGTATTTTCCTTCATTCTTTTTCAGAAAAAGCATTTGATGCGTTTCGCCACCTTTTTCTGGTGAGAGTACTTTTACAGAGATGAATTTACTGATGGTTGACAATTTCTTTCTTGGACTCACTGAGGAAGAAGAGAGTTTGTATCTGATTTGGAGGCCAATGTCAAAAGCCCTGATCCTCGCAAGTGACAGTTGGGTATATGCTTACAAAGAAATCCTAACTGCAACAAAAATGGCAAACTGCTGTTACTACTTCGATGTTGTACGAGGATCTTCTTTATTTTGTAAACTTTGAAGCACATTTTTCGCCCAACAATTCGAAGAATCTTACATGGCAATGGAAATATACGGCCTTTTCAGAAACAAAGTTAAGCCCAAAATAGGACGTTGAACTGTACAACAACTTTTGTTCCAATGTTTTAATCTTTTGTCCTTTTTATATTTCGAAAATTCGTGTAATAAAACTCTTTTTTCTATTTAATTTAGTGTTTTACTGATTAAAAGAGGAAGAGCACCTACAATTGACATCTTTTCGATATTTTTGCATTTTGTAAGACCTGCTTTATGACAATTATCTCTATAGTTAACCCATTAACGCCCAAGTAACAATTTTTCAATAATATTTTGTATATTAATGTAAAATGTCGTGAAACGAACTGGAAAATCCCTGAAAAAATTCTCCCTGAATTTTTTTTTATTTGAAAAAACTGAAACGTCCCTAAAAAGGGATGCAAGGTAGCAGAGGGTATATTAATTTTCATGCAAAATGAATTTGAACATGCAACCGTATTTTGTAACAATGAATACATTTTTAACTCAAGCATGTTAAAAAGAAAAAATATATACGATTAAATGTAATATTTTAATTTTCCATTTCGACTGCGGTAATGGCATAAAACATTTGTCAAGCACGTCTATCCTATTGATTACAGTACAGTTTTTGCTGCTATGAGCAAATCGCACCTGCGTTTCATTAATAATAACTGTGTTTCTCCCCATTATATTTAATAATACCAGGAACTCTTGATTTTAATGTGTTTGGTTTCTCTAAAGATGTGCCTGGCATCAGTTTATCCACAGCATATTTTTGAAAGTGCGTTTGTCTTAGAAACTGAAGAAAAGTCGTGGGGTTTTCGTTTTATGATGGGCAATGATATAAGAGCCCTGCATCTTGAATAGCAATTAGGGTTTATGATTTCCCTGCCTTTTTTCCTTTCGGGGAACATAACAGTCATTCCCGGGAATGCATCAAAATTTAAAAGAAATCTAAAAATTAGTTATTTTTATTGATGTCAATAATATTTACACAAAATTAGGATATTCATAAAAATCAAAATTTATACTCCCTTTTACATTGAGCTAAAAACCACAAATAAAACTTATTAATTATTCATTTTTATAGCATTTATTTAAGAAATCTATGCTTTTATCTTTCAGCTTAGTTCTTAGCTCTGTTATGAACAACCCGGCAGCAGCAAATGCCCTCTCAGTTTCAGCTGATGCTGAAGAAATTGTTTTCATCACCCAGTTTTATAATATTTGCTCAGCGATTTTTCTGTTGGGCCAAAAAACTGAAATTCTTTTATTACTGTCTTGCTCAAGCTAGAACTCTTGCTAGCTAAACACAACGTAGGACCTTTGTCTCTCGGTGGATCGCTTTTTCTAATTTTTCGTACAACGCTCAAGATTTCTCTTTCAGAGTTTCCGGGCTCTCTTCTTCTGAGTTCGAAGAATTGGACAGTGATTTGTATTCCTCTCAATAAAGGCTTGTCATAATTATTTTAGATGGTTGAATCGAAGAGTTTTTATTTGATAAACGTGAAAGATCAACAGTAACTGCAGCAGCATCATACTTTATCCCAAAAATTAGATAATGCTCATTAATCCAGCTAAACTAACATTGCGTCCCTAACTAATTCTTTGGACAAAAGAACACTTCATATTCTTTGAAAATTCTGAGTTTTGTTTGTTCAAGTTTCCTATAATGAAAGCAAATACTCCTTTGGCGGTTGCAAAGTCATGTTTAGACTGCATAGTTTTCAAGGGCGTATATATGGGGGAAAAGGGGACCCGCCCCCCCGAAATCAGAAACAAATTTAATGTAATAAGTAGTTATTATTCAGTTGGCGTTTGTTCGGAAATAATTTCCTAACTTTTAGCTTCCAAAAACAAATATAGATGACATCAGGAGTGCCGTGAATTTAAAATATGGGCGTATAATGAAGGCGTAGCCTTGTTTTGAACTATATCATACCAAGGATAATTTCACTAAATAACGTTTTTTGTTCGCAAAGTTTAACTTTGGCGCCAAGTTTGGCAAGAAAACTAAGTTGGCAATAGTGAAGAGTCGAAATCTCGAATAGGTTTGAAGATTCTGGAATATTACAGAAGGTCGCCAAGCGCGCCAACTGATCCTATATAAGCGGGCGACCGGCAATAGGAGTTAGTTCATTCTTATGCGGTTAGTTCGAGTGTTAACGTTTTCTCTGCTTGTCTGTCAAGTTGTTTTATCTGTAGCTCTGCTTATTGAGTTAGTGAGCTTTTTGAATAGCTGTGTATCTGCGATCATCTGCATTTTGCTATTCTGGAATCTTAATGTGTTATTAAGTCAACTGCATTCATAATGAAGAGACAAGCTTCTATTCAAAACTTTTTTGCAAAAAACCAGAGTGTAAATAGGCCTGTTAGTGACAGTGCTGAAGTTGACTGTGCCAGTAACAATGTTTCTTCTGGTGTCGCAAATACGAGTACCGTTGATCCAGCCCCAGTTGCGGAGGACTTCAAACAAGTAAGAAAAATATCTATGGTATTGGAAACTATTGTCAAAGCAATTCGGTTCGTTCGTTAACAAATGAAGAAAAAATTTCGCTAGTAGAAAATGTTTGGAAACTTCAACCTGTATACGAATTTCCTTCTACTTTTAGTAGTTCTAGTTCAAACCACACTAGATCTTTTCAAATGAAATGGCTAGAAGAAGTCGAGTGGTTAGCTTATTCTGAAGAAAAATCCGGATCTTTTTGTAAATATTGCGTAATATTTGCGCACTCCAAAAATGTAGGGAAAGGAGATCACCAAGTAACAGGGGCATTAGTAACACAGGCTTTTAGTAATTTGAAAAAATCAAGGAAATGTTTCGTAAACATGAAACTTGAACATATCATAAAAAATCAGTCTTGATTGCTGAAAACACAAAATCCATTGTTATAAAAAAAACTGAGAGTGTTATTAATCAAGTCAATGCTCAAAGAAGATTGGATATTGAAAAAAACAGAAAAAGACTGATCAGTATAATACAAACTATAAGATTTTGCGGAAGGCAGCAAATAGCAGTAAGAGGTAATCGTGACGGTGGTCGAATAGGCCTAGAAGAGCCAGAAAAAAATGAAGGAACTTTTCGATCACTCCTGAGATACAGAGCTAACAGTGGAGATAATGACCTTAAAGACCAATTAATGAACAGTGGTGGGCGGAGAATGTACACAAGTTCCTTTATTCAAAACGAGCTCATTAACACGTTTGGTCATTTAATACAATCTCAAATTGTGAGAAATGTTAGGGAGTCTATTTTTCATTCCGTCTTAGCAGATGAAACCACTGACATCCAAATAGAACAGTTTCTCTTTGTGTACGGTATGTTGAAGACCAATCATACAAAATTAGAGAAGATTTACTAACTTCTGTCCCCGTTTATGACGTTACTGGTGAAGGCTTAGCTAACACAGTGTTAGAGACCTTGTCAATTTTAGGGCTTGACTTAAAGAAAATGAGAGGTCAAGGATACGGTGTCGTGGGACTTCCGATGTACATGAAAATCGTGGGATTTCCGATTGGGGGAGAGGGGAAGATCAGAAAGCCTCTCTTACCAATTAAAAAAGAGGGGAAAAGAAAATTAAAAATGAAACACTTTTGAAGAGAGCTTTATGCAGCTTATATATAAAAGTCAATATATTAATTGTGATATTAGTGAAGGTTTTTAGTCGGGGATGGGTAACTGGTGCATACATATATGTAGACTACTGTTACATGCATAGTCTTGATTAACCGGGCACAACTTACATTGAGCAGCAAGAAGAGGTTACAACAGAAATTCTGATAATGACACTAACAAAATAGCGTACCATTGCTGCTAAGAGACATTTACCCCTCCCCCAGAAAAAAAGCTATCAAGGACTTCTTACAACTGTCATTCTTGAAAAAAAGCCGTTTTTTAAGAGGGGAGGTTGGGGGAAGAGAATTGCTATCGGAAATCCCACAAATCGGAACTACCGCTATCGGAACGACCACGGAATCCAAGGATACGATGGTACCGCCACGATGAAAGGGCAATTCAGAGGGGTACAAGCTTGTATCAAAGAAAAATTACCACTAGCCTTGTATACACATTGTTCTTCACATAGTCTAAATTTGTGTTTGTCGGATGCAAGTAATATTCCTTCTATAAGAAAATGTATGGGCTTTATCAAAGAAGTCTGCAGATTTATTCATATGTCAGCCAAAAGAACTGAAATCAATGATATCTGACTGCTATCCTGAACAGAAAAAAAGACACTTATTTCAGTATGTGAAACACGATGGGTGGAAAGGCAAGACTCGGTGTTTTTATTTAAAGACATTTTAAAACCAATCCTTCTCTCTCTTTTTAAAATAGAAGAAGAATCACGTGACTCAGCACCTAAGGCACATGCTCTAAGTAGTTTTATCAGTCAATTTCAATTTTTATCAATCTTTTTGTTTTGAGCCAGATGCTGTCAACTACACATAACTTATCTGAGACGCTTAAAAAGAAACAGATCTTTCTCATGCCATAGCAAATGTTACAAGTGTCTTAGATCTGCTATCGAAACAAAGGGTAAATGCCAATGACAACTTTAAAACCCTGTATGCTCAAGTAAAGGAAATCGCTGCAAAACTCGACATTAAAGAAGAGATTCCAAGAGTTTGTCGCCTTCAAACAGCCCGCAACAACGTTCCTTACAGCACAGAAGAAGAATACTATCGACGAGCTGTTTATGTACCTTACCTTGATGATTTTTGTAATTCACTGAAGGAACGCTCTGAATCTCACAAGGAAACATTTGCATCCTTACAACACATCCTTTCAGAATTTTGTACCAAAACAGATTTCTGTTCATTGGAAGCTGCTTTCAATTTCTACGAAGAAGATTTGTCACATAAAGAGGTCGTGCAAAGTGAGTTTATGTTGTGGAAAGAAAAGTGGAGGAAAATTCTGAAAATCTTCCCAAAATAGCCATTAGTTCTCTAGTAAAATGCGACAAGACTTTCTTCCCCAACATTTATATTCTCTTGAAACTACTACACTGTAAAAAAAATCCCGTAAAATTTACGGTTTTAAACTGGCAGCTGGGTTGGTTGTGCAAAACCGTAAAAGTTACGAAGTAAATCCGTAGGCACAACGGTTTTTTACCGTATGAAATCAAGTTTTCTCCATAAAAATTAAGTCATCGAAGTAAGTGACGTCATCGACTGAGTTGAGTTGTTTTTCTCCTTCTGTTCGAGTTGAGTTGAAATGTGCTGATGTGTATTATCAATTAGGAATATTAATTAATCAAGGCTTAATTATTAATTTCAATTAGTTTAATTAATATAATTTTTAATTGAACTTACTTGGACGATTTCGATGCAAGATGGTGACAAAACTTCTAACTCCTCCGAGCCGGGGATCGAAACCGCGTTCTTAGAAACAAAAGGCAGTCGCTCTAACCACTAAACCACCGTAGACTTCATAAAATGAAGTAAAAATAATCTATTTGAGTTTTAAAGTCACTATAGCTCTAGAGGCGCCACCTAGTGGTGTAAAAATCAACTATTGCCAGAACGCGTGTTTTAAGGTTAGCTTTCATGAGTGACAACAGGTTACTGCAACATGTGTAAACAACAGCGGAGATGGAACCCTATTAAAAACATGAAATGAATGCAATAAAATTACATTTAAGAAAAGGGAAAGTTATCGTACGGAAAGCAATACCGTATGACGAAAAATAGAATTTGAACTGACGGTTTTAAACCGTCTACGGCTGGAGCGGAAAACGGTGAAAAACCGTTTTGTTAACAAAACAGCTTTAAACCGTCAAATATACGGAAAAAGTCCGGGAAAAAAACGGATATTTTTTACAGTGTAGCAGTTCTGCCTGTTTTTGTTGCAACCGTGGAAAGAAGCTTCTCAAGTTTAAGAAGATTGAAGACTTACTTAAGAAATACCACATCGGAAAGTAGGCTTAACGGACTAGCATTGCTTTCGATCCATAGAGACATTAAAATAAGAGATGAAGAATTTCTTGATAAGTTTGCTAGTGTACCAAGTAATCAGGACTTCGTTTTGTAAACTTTACATTTTTTATGTATTCACTTTATGATAGCGTATTTATAGCTCAATAATAATAAACTAGCATTCTTTTCCGTTGTATAAAATTTACTTTTGTTGGGACCAGAGCAAAAAAAAAAAATCTTTATTAAGAAAAGTTAACACATAAAGTAAGTAAAAAAGTAAGGGGAGCGAGGAAAATAACATTAACGCGAATACAATTAAATGTTCAATACGCGCGTGTTATAGAACAACGCGCTATCACATAATAAAGCATTAGTTCAGTTCAGTTATAAAAATAAACTGAAAACATAAAAAAATAATAATAACTAGATTGTTTAGTCCCAACACTTTGTTTAAAACCCCTTGAAAACTATCCTTAATCATGGAATGATAGTTTACTTTTAAAAAAC
>BGPR01040390.1:0-13975 GCA_013235015.1 Araneus ventricosus | reverse complement strand
AACTATTAAACTAATAATTAAAATTAAGAATAAAATAATGTCACCTTATCAGTATCATACAAATAAAACACAAAAAGATAGTTATATCATAATGTATTAATACTAGTTAGATTAGTACTACTATGAAAAAGACAACCCAGAATTAGAATTCCAACAATCAAATGCCAATCCATCTTGGGAATTGATTATGTCGCATTAATTCGAATTTGTGGCGCCAACCCTCTACAAAAGCCAATTGTTGGTAAAAACAAAAAGTATGGAAATAAATCTCCAAACTATTTCATGATAAGAAACGAAAAAATATAACTGAATGCTTACCAATTCATAGTCTTAGCTATTGTATTGACATGAGCTTTATCCGAAATACATTTCCGCATTTAAAGTGAAAATATTATTTCTAAATTAGGCTATAAATACTATACAAAACATCATTAAAAAATTAAACTATAAATTTAAATTAAACTCATTAAAATAATATGTATTAATATGGAAATATACTTAAAAATAAATTATGCAACCTTATTCTTGATCTAATGGCACCATCTACCTGTGTAGTGAAATACAAAAATATTTGTGAATTCCATAAATATGATCACTTCAAAATAAATAAATCTAAAAGACTATTGATTTAAAGGTGTTAAGATTTTTTTATTAACATAAGCAACCATGAATTTAATAGTATATCCATATCTCAAAGCACTTTCAATAAACGTATCAATATATGATCTGTGTTTTTTACTGTCAGTGATTACAATAGTGCTTCTATGAATATAATTCAGGACGATATTTCTATAAATTTGACTACTGATATTGCTGTTCCGAAAAGGTAGCATATTTATATTAAACTGAGAAGTGTTTTTTTTATCATAAATCTCATTGTTTAATTTATTATCAATTATTTTAATTTAAGATCTAGAAAATCTGCAGAAGATAAACCCTAATTAGTTTTTAGTAAAATCAAATACTCTGGATAAAAGTCAATATGTGGTGTGTATTCTTCTACTTTTGAACATATCAATAAATCATCAATATACCTATACATGATATAAGACTTATTGTAATTAATTTCTTTTTCATAATAGTGGTATATATATGTATGTAAATATATATATATATATATATAATAAAATATTCTCAAACCAGATTTAAAAAATCCTTACGTTGTTAAACGATTAAAATGTGAAAATCGCATTTTGGTTGATTTCGACATATCATATTAGTCTTAAAACCAGAAATGTTTATAAATGTCGAGATAACAACGGCTTTGCCTTATCAAGAAAATCAATTGCTCAAGCTCACTGCAGGATAGATAAGTATCTTCCTGTTGAATATTAAAAGTGAAAGATTGATATAAATTTTATTTTACACGTGCAATTTATAGCATGATTTTTGCGGAGCAGTGAAATTCCATACACCATACATACCGACACTTCGCTGATGCATTGCTACCACCGTTGGGCGGTAAGTTTAGTGCTGATGACTCCTCCGCCTCTGACCGCTTACCCAAAACAGCTTCATGATGGGATAAGAGAAAAAAACTTCAAGAGCACAGAATAAATTGAAAATATAGTTAAAGGGTTATTTAAACCAACTGCTACTAATTGCAAGCAACCCTTTCTTACTTTTAAAACACAGAAAAGAGATAGCCGTTTTCTTATCAAGGAACAAACAATACTTTTTTTAAATAAGCACATTGGTTCTTAACTTTTAACCCATTTATTTTAACAATGCTCGTAGCAGCTAACTATTACAAATTTTTCTTGGAGATTGCCTACGCATTTTTCTTTGACGAAAAAAAGCAGGAATGCTCTTTCTTCAACTTTTTAGCACGGCTGTGCGAAATTCAAGGTTCTGCTATTTTTAATTTTGACACTATGATTTTTGTCTGGTTAGAGGGCGAAACTAGGACACAGTGCCTTGTGAGGGTTCATTGTATATAATGCTTCTAATGGAATCTATTGTGCGTGGTTCACAGTATCCGCGTTATTATACTCTGTGGAACAATCCCTTTTAGCACGGAGATGTTATGAAACATCCGTAGAATGACTAGGAATACTTAAATGCTTCAGACTGGAATCCATTGATGTTCATTTATCAGATAATGGGAATTTGTTTGAAAATAGACTATAGCTGCAGTTTTATTGACCTTTATCATTTAACTCATCCTTCGTATTATTATTTTTATTAACTTTGTTTCAAGTAACATCATTGAAATTTGAAAAAATTAAAATTATAAACCTGACGTCATTATTTTTTCAGAAATTACCAATTTCACCAATTTCTATATTCTTCACTATTATGGCAATCTCTCAGTCATTTTCCATTCACTAAACATGTCATAATTCGTGCCGAATGTTGCGTCCGTGCTCATCTGCAATCATTATTCTGTTTTTCCGGATGGTCTAATGTCGTCTGCCGGGTTGTGCCTTTTGATATCCTTTCTTATGAAAAACCAAAATGTACAACATTAACGTCAATGAAATTCGTTCACTAGGTTTCTGTAATCAAAAAAATGCGGGGTCATCGAAACGTTGTAAAATGCATAGTTATATGTAGTTGTAGACTATGTACAGATGTTACAACTGAAAAAAACAAAGAAAGAACTGAAAGTTAGTCTAAAAGTTGTATTCTTAATCCCAACGCTTCGCAATAAAGTCCGTTCAGTAGAAAGAACGAGAATATTCCAGTCGTTTCGGGCACATTCTGAGTCAGTGACGTCAGAGGAAGAAACAGTATATAAGGGCGAGCAATTCGCGATCGTTATCAGTGCTAAGCGGAAGCATGACAAGGGGACGAGCTATTGATCTTGCAGTACACAATCAAACCATAAAACAGCACCAAAATGGTATTTCGCAACACCAAATTGGCCGAACGTTCCGCTAGACACAATCTACAGTGTGTAGTATTATAAAAAGGTTCCCTTCAACTGGAAATAACCGTCCAGGAAAGGCTTCCGTTCGGAAGCTAAGGTTGACTGATCGGGAAGTACGCCTATTTCGTTGACATATTCGTAAAAATAGGCACTTGGCAGTCTCAGACCTAGTCACATGGGCAAGACAAAGTTTTGGGGAGACCATTTCGGAAACATCTACGCGTCTATATATCAAAAGGTGTGGCTACGCATTCTACAAAGCGAGACGTAAGCCATTTCTCGCCTCATCGAATAAACGTCGGTGGGTTTCATGGGCCAAATCTCACCTCAGCTGGACTCCATCTCAGTGGAGAAAGGTACTGTGTACAGATGAATCCATATTTGAGGTTTCATATGGAAATATTGGCCGAAAGGTTATTAGGAAGAAGGATGAAGCAAACGATCTATCCTGTTACGAGCGCGTGGTTCTTAAAGCAAGCTCTGTAATGGTGTGGGGTTGCTTGGCAGTGAATTAACGTAAGGCCTCAATACGGCGAAGATAACAAAAACGTGGCTGCGTACGAAAGGTGTCCCTGTATTAGCGTGGCCAGCAGCAAGCCCAGATCTCTCTCCTATAGAGAATATTTGGAGAATTCTTAAGAGGAATATGGCCCAACGTCGCCCCCGCAATAAACAACAGATACAAAATTATATGCGGCAGGAATGGGAAAAAACTTCTACAGTCACATTGAGCAGTTTAGTGTCGTCCATGCCTGAGCGTCTTGCTGAGGTTATCCGCCGTAAAGGCGACGTCACCTCTTGGTAATCGAACCGAACGAACATTTTTGTCTTTAGTTCCGCAAGGAAATACACTTGCATCGTTTATCACAACTATCTGTTCTGTTGCAAACCAACACAAATGCTGTTACAATGTTGTATTCAACGAATCAAATGTTAATAAATTGTTTCTTTTGCATATACGTTTCTTTGTGTTTCTCAATTTCCTCATTTCAAGTCATTTCTTACGGGAACGAACTTCATTGACGTTGACGTTGTATATGCACTGAAAGGGCTAACAAAGCACACGTAAGTTTAACCTTAGAAAACATACATTGTAAATGAAACATATGACTCTTAAACTTCGATAAAATGTTAAATGGTAAAAAAACTCTCAAATTTGATTATCTGAAACAATGCAATTCACAAGCTCACTTTTAGTAAAGAAAAATATCTGTTATTTCTCTTATAGTACACACATTTTCAAACCTTCAAATTGGTATGTATTTATTTGAGGGAGTAATAAATATGGGTATAATTTTTGGAGAAAAAATGAGATAGTCACCTTGCGCGCATGATTACGGATAAAATATCTATCTAAACACAATATTTCGAGTATCTAAGCACAACAAACAGTCTGTTTAAGAAACTTAACCTTAATTTATTAACATTTGAATTTAATTTCTATTTTATACACCAATTTAAAATAAAAATGTTAAAAATAGATAAAATTTCAACATTTCTCCCCCTCCCCAAAAACATCTTTGGAGAAATATTTACAAAAATGTGGTTCAATTTGTAGAACATAGCAAAATACATATTCAATAATAATTTTATGTAAAAATATTCAATAGTTCTTGAGATATCGTGAGCGCAATATCAAAAAACAAATTTTGAGATGTAACACTTTAACTATATGGCCATATTCAAAGTTTACGTTGAATAGCTAATACATTTTCCTTCATAACTTTCATAATTACGGGAATTTTTAACGGGGATTGTTTTGAATTGTGCAGAAAAGACGAGGGAATATATATTTTTTCATAAAATTGAAGATTTTCGAGATTTAACAGTCGTATGCCCCTATTAACCACAGTGTAAATTAAATATGTCTATTGAAAGATTTTCTTCTTTTCATCTAGCAATCGAATCGAAAGACGACGAAGACATCTACAGCGAAGATGAAGACGTCCTCAGCAACGATTTTTTTCGCTTCACTAGAAGAAAACGGCATGTATTGGAGGGCTGGAATGTCCCCACACCTGCTCCTTTAGAAAGCAGTTCCCCTCCAGACTTTATATCATATGGCTTCATACCCTTATTCATAATAGTATTCGTGTGTATTTTTGCTTTCCACTGTATAAAACTCTTGAAGGAGATTAACAGTTGTTCTGATCAATCTGATTCTCAATCTTTAATATCAGCAGATATATCCGTTACCGTACATCGGCCTCCTCCAAGAACAACATTTTTCTTCGCACAAATGCATTGGCCACCGACCGCAAGAAATCTGCTCCTTGACTCAAGAAATGGCGAATCACCATGGAACGCAATTGAATTAGACAGCAATCACACCGCATCTGAAAATACAGGAGTCTCTTCCATGTATCCCAACTACGCCAGTTCTTCTCAGGGTATTGCAGAAACTGGTAATACAGTCGAGGAGAAGCACCTGATTATTCCACGGTCATACTGAACGACCTCATTAATTCAATATAGCCAGGATTTTCTGCTGTCAAGAAAAACATCGGGTCACACCTTTAGAATACAGCGAAGAGAAGTAGTTCTTTGAATGAACTGTCTTAAAAACATTTATTTCGCACTTGCGTTATCTATTTCAACCTCGTGTTTCAGGGATGAAAGTTTGAAATATATGTGTCCTAGCAGATATACCCGGCGTTTCTTGGAATAAAAAAATATATTCAAGTCTAAGCACTTATAACTCTTTAAATTGAATTAAATAGTTTTTCACTGCAATGTCTTACTTTGATTTTCGTTTTCTTTCTCTCGTGTCGTCTGACCCATCGACTAGCCCTTTGTACATGTGTGTGCTTGATCGAAAAAACACCGCATGGTGTTCTTCTTTTTTCTCGTTAGGTCCTCTCCCTTCGGAAGAAACCGGCATAAATAACCTTGAAATCTTTACACATTAGAATCATTTAAAATTTTGGGAAAATTCAATGAAACATCGCATAGAGGGAGTAATTAATTGCCGTTGGATTGCTGCACAGATATACTGAAAATTGTACATGCTACGAAATAAAAGTGGAAGTAAAAATTCTACCTTTTCTTCCTACCTAACATTCAAAGCAAGCAATATTTTTTCATCATAACTTTGACAGTGGAAAATACTCGTGAATGAAAGATTTGATCAAACAATAAAATGGCTGTGAATTAAATTGCAGCAATTGAACGCATCGTTACAAATTGTGTTTAAAATGAATATTGAAAAATTTATTATAATTGGAGAAAAACTGTACGGTAGTTATATGTTATTAAAAAAAATATTTCTTGCTTTTGAAGATGGTATATAAATTATTTTTATGCAATAATTACTTCAGAAGCTATGGGCAAAAAACAAATCAAAAAACGCCAAAAATTGCATGAATTTTGTGATGAAATTTCACGACGCTACTGATCACCGTTAGAAGGAGCTCTAGTGAGTGAAAAAAATACATATATATTTTCTGCTTTATATTATAGTTGTGAATACCATCCTTTCATTAAAGAGGGTAAATGTTCCAGATGTTGACAATACAACCTTTAATTTCTTCCTTAATTAAGTCATTTGAAAAGGGGAAACTAGCGCAGGAATTTTTAGACTCCTTATATTTTGTACCAGACAAATATGAATCAATATTTGGGCTATCATAAAGACATTTTCCGATTTAAAAACCAATGCATTTAAAATGGAAGGTTTAAAATCGAAGAATAAAACGTTTTAAATTTATTCTATGAAATTTTATTCGTGAATGAAATTTGTACATCATAATAAAACATGAATATACTATTGATTATCTTAAAAATATTCGGCAATAACATATAATAGCAAATATTAAGATTTATTTGTGACGAGGATTGATGCAACGACTGAACTTATTTCATTGTAACCAGTTTTTATATGTCGGCACTTCTCTTCGTAAATTTCAAGCATAAGTCCTATATTTATTTTTAATAAACAACAAGGCTGAAAGTCCGATTTCGTAAAAAAGTATACATTGAAAGCTATTAAAAATGTTATCGCTTACTATTTATATATATTCTTCTTCTGCCGTTCTATGTATTCTAGTTCTTTCGCAGCTGTCTTTATGTTTTAATATAAAGACAGTTATATTGGAAATTTGGAAACTGAAATTCACTTTTTTTGGTTTTCCAAAAGTATCGGACACAATAATACACACGAACAAAATAAGAAAATTAACGTGATAGCCAGATTTCATGAGAAATAAAGATTAAAAAAGAATATTAAAAAGTGCGCATTTTACATTAATTTAAATCGTTTGGGTAAAACTCGCTGCACCAAAAATAATGTACCATTAGTAGTGTATGAACCATAAGTTGAGCAGGGATCCGAATCAAAACAATTTTGGATAGTCTCGGTTCCCAGTCGATTTGTACCAGTCAGTAGAATCATCTATCTATACATGTAAAACGCTACGGCGGAAAAAGGGGATTAATTTTTCTTTTGTCGATTTCAAAGTCTGTTGCTTCAGCAAAACCGGAAGCCTCCTTCATAGGAATAGCCTGTTACTATATTCATTGTGGTGTGAAATAACTTTTTACTGCAAAAAATGAATTTAAGACGTGGAGTTCACAATATTTCTTACAATATAATGAAACTTTGGATAAAATGATTTAAAAGATATCGGTTAGAAATGAAGGAGATGGCTTATGAGAGCCAGAGAACGTTCAGGTCAAAGTCAAAGTAGTTTAGGTCAGCGACCTGGGTTTTTCGTTAAAAAGAAGTTTGAATCAAAAACTTGCAAATAAATTTTATCCAACCTTTCCCTCAATCTAAAGTTTAGTAATCTGTAAAGTTCCAAGCTACCACATAAATGACAGTTGAAATAAGAAAAAACCCTGTTTCACCTTCCAGCCATGCGTTCCGATAGTACTGTTGGCAAGGCACTACGCTTGTAATTCATTGTTCTGGGGTTCGGTTTCCAGGGTGCAAATTTTTTCTCCCAGTGTTTTCACTCGCCATTATTATCGTCTTCTGCCTCCCATAATTATTTCCTCATTTTAGTATCATCTTAATCGATTTATTTTTAATCCTCGAAAATTAAAAACTTCCAAAAAATCTTTACACATTTTTCTTACATATTCCTAAGCAATTTTTTCCTCCATCCTCTTTGCCGCTTGACTAATATTTTGGATAGTTTAAATTTCATATAATGTTTTCCTAAAACTTATTGGAAAATAATTTTTTAACTAGATTTAATTCCTTTTTCCAATCATGGTATATTATCCGATGAATTTAAAATAACTCTTAATGTAAATTCCATCTCTCCAATTTACAAGTGTTTTAAATTAAAAAAATAATAATACCTGTTTTTAAAAACACTGTTTCATTAGTGTACTCATATGTAATTTTTTATTTTAATTATTTTCTACATTTTAGTTTTTAATTTAGAATTCATCACTATAAATATAAGTTTTTTTTAACAATTTCTTCTTAAATTCATAAGTAGATAACGCCACTGGAATAAATTATTTCATCGCTTAACTGATAATAAAATTCAGAAATAATTTAAATAGTGTAGTGTCATCACGAAAACACGAATGTACAAGTTAACAGAATGGAAAAAACCTGAAATTAACACTTTATCCGTTACTACTGTACCAGCAATTAACGTTTCATCCGCCCGTGCGGCACATACAAATAACGTTTTATTCAAACTCACAATACCTGAAAATAACGTTCTATTCGATTGCACAGTGCCAACAAATAACTTTTTATTCGAACGCATAGTACCTGCAAATAAGGTAGGCTAAGGGTCAGTATCAAAACATTTTATTCCCTCTTGATTAAGGTGAAAGCATTAAAAGTAAATCAGCTTAAGATTTTTATTTATTCATAATATTGTCTTTTTTATGTTCATAATATTGTTTTTTATGCTAAGATGTCACAACAGAATCTTTTTATTAATAATATTAAGTCTAATTTGTTTTTAGAATTAAATTTTAGAATAATTATCTTTGTTTTAATATTGCAATAATTATGTATTTTTTTATTTATGCACTTTCCTAATTTCCTTTGAAGTTTTATTTGAAGAGAAATATAATTTTTGAGGCTAAAAAATTTTATTCTATATCTATCTATATATATATAAAGAGCAAAACATAATAGAAAAATTATAAAATAAAATAACAAACTTTCATATCAAATTCCAAAAGATATGGAAAAACGAATTGAAAGTATACCGAGTAAAGATAAAAATGCGAAAAGTATCAGTGATATATATATATATATATATATATATATATATATCACGCAATGAATGCGCTAGAAACTGCAATTCCAAAACAGCTATGGTAGATAAAGTATAAATCGTAAAATGAAAAACGCAATTAAAACACAATAACGTTTCTTCAGGGTATAAAGTTATTGTGAATTACTAAATATAAAAAGTTTGACATTTTCTTGCCATCAGTTACACCGTAAGGCCTAAAACACTGATTTTATTCACTAATGTCAAACCAAAAACTGACAGAGGAGTTTTGAATAATTAAAAAAAAGTACGATGTGATATAAGATTAGAGCAAAGTAAGAATAAATTTTACGTACCAGAAGGACAGATGTTGACTAGGAAGTGTTTGCGGAGGGCCACGGTGCAGACCGGCGTTGAAGGGGTGTAAGCATAGTATCGATTTACAAGTTTCGTGCTTAACTTTGGCTGTTGCTAGGGAAGTGTAGCATGTTGGGAACGATGAAGATTAAATAGAAAAGCGATAACTATAGAAAGTTCAGAGAAATAGTGAAATATATCAGTAAAATATTAAAAATTGGTGAAATAAGTCTAAAAGATGCGTTTTCGAGGTAAAATATAAGACCTTATCCACTTGAGTGACCCTATTGCGAAGATTATACTTCGCGTCGACATCGCTTTGATAAGCAATCCTTTAATTACATCTTAAATCCATTACTCAGAGATTCGTAAAGTGAGGAGGGAATTTTATTAATGTTGAGGCTATTTCTTAAGTGCATGATTTGCTTTTTTGCAGAATTAGTGTTATTGCATATTTTGTTGATTCTTATAAGTTGATTGATAATTGTGCTTTTGTAAATTTTATATGAGATTTTATAGTTCCAAAAAATAAGTTTATTAACGTTAAAGTTGAATTCGTTTCTATTACCGTGAATGTCAATTTTTAAGTCGTTTTTACAGTCTAAGCATGAATCAAGAAAAAATCGCTGGAGATTTATTGTTGCTGGTTTTAATTAGTTTGAGTTCTTCTGAGCAGATGGTATTGCTAGTAGAGCTGAAGTCTTGAAAATTAAAAGTTATTATATCGTCAATAAATCGGAAGGCAGAGTGGAGATTTAAAACGAAAGTCCTTTCGAAGAAATGAAGAAAGAGGTTGGCTAGTAAAGATAAGAAATTTGCTTCTTGTGGGATGCCTTTTATTTTTTGGAAAATATTTTCTCCGTTAAAGATAAAGTTATTGAATATGCAGTAGTTGATGAGGTCTTCCCAGAAACTTAGTGGGATTTTAAAAAGATATTTAACATCATAGAAATAGTTCATTAATACCTCTTGGAATTTAATTATTGGAATACTTGTGAAAAGATCTTGAAAGTCGTAGGTTTCTATTGTATCAATTTTGTTATTATTAAGAAATTCAATTACTTTGTCATTGTTTTTGATAATCCATGTAAAATTTTCTTGCACAATATGATTAGGATGATATTAAGAAGCCACCCGAATCCATGGAAGGGATTCAGGTTTGAACCTGGGACCGTCGTGTAAGCGTGTCTGGTGTACGCTAAATTCTTAAAGGGTCAGATATCCTCTGGTGTGGCGCGTAACGTTGGAGGGAGAGTGCCGGCTCAGGTGTCGTCCTAGTCATATTATCACGGTTCAAAATTGCTACTTCCGTCCCAATATATTCCTCTTGCTACAGCAAAACTGGATTTAAATATAACAAACGTACATAAATTTGCTTGACTACAGACTATGATATGAAAAGAAGAATATATAAATTTAATAAAAAGAAACGTTTAAGAACTCCTATTTATCAGTATTATCCTTTTTAGTCTTTCATTTATAATTCATTTTTATAAATACTGAGGAATCTGGAAAGCAAATCTTTTCACGAATTCTCTACAAGTTGGCGCAAATCGTATGGAATTAACATGTAACGTAATTAATCGATTGCCTGATCATTATTTTCTGAAAATATTAAACCAGTGTATTGTCATCGAGAATACATAAGTTACTATATTTCATAACTCTAACATATCAGGAAGTAAGTGAAAAACCTATTTCAAAATTCCATATTTACGAACACGGAACTAGATAAGATAAATGAAGGTGAATATAAATGAATCCAATTGAAAACGCTTGAATTTTAGAGACACTTGACTGCCAGGTTCGGAATATACTAATTATAACATTAAATTTGTGATTACATTTAAAAACTATGATTATTAAATTCAAATAATTATATTTAAAAATTTAATTTTAAAAGATTTGCAAATTTCATGCATGTTTGTGTCGACTGAGTGAGAGCTCTGGATCATTGTAATGAGAGAAGTCGTGGACTGAAGATTATTTGATCGTGATGACAGATTTAATTACAATGTTTTGCGGATATATATATATATACTTTCTTGTTTCTAATGTTGAAAGATTTTGGGGATTTATTCCCCTATTTTTTCGTTTTTCCAGCAATTGACTGGTTGGCGCCAAAAATCTAGATTAATGCGACACATATGAGGTTCCCAAGACTAATAAGCATTTGACTGCTGGAATTCCATTTCTAGGTTGTCTTTTTCCATAGTGTAATAGTCGTTAATCAATCTATTTTTTGTAGTTCATTTGTATTATTATTGATAAGGTAATTTGATTTTAATTTCTAGATTAATATATGTATATATTGAAAATATAACACATGTTTTGATTATTTGAAAAACTTAACTATATTTCACCGCTAAAACTTATAAGTTCGAAACATGGTTAGTACGCTGTCTGTTTTTTCAACCATTTAAATAAAATATTCTTAAACTAGATTTAAAAATCCTTACGTTGTTAAGGGTTTAAAATATGAAAATCGCATTTTGGCTGATTTCGAAATTCATATTAGCCTTAAAATCAGAAATTTTTATAAATGTCGAGATAACAACGGCTTTGCCTTATCAAGAAAATCAACGTCTCAAGCTGACTGCAGGATAAATAAGTATCTTCCTGCTGAATATTAAAACTGAAAGATTGATAAAAATTTTAATTATAGCGTGATTTTTGCAGAGCAGTGCAATTCCTTACACTAAACCAACACTTCGTTGAAGCATTGCTACCACCGTTGGGCGGTAAGTTTAGTGCAAATGACTCTTCCGCCACTGGCCATTTACCCAAAACAGCTTCATGATGGCATAAGAGAAAAAACTTCAAAGAGCACAGAATAAATTGAATATATTATCAAAGGATTACTTAAAGAAACTGCTATTAATTGCAAACAGCCCTTTCTTACTTTTAAAACGCAGAAAAGAGATAGTCGCTTTCTTAACAAGAAACAAAACAATACTTTTTTAATAAGCACATTTGGCTCTTAACTTTTAACCCATTTAATTTAATAATGCTCGCTGCAGCTAACTACCATAAATTTCTTTTGAAGGTTTCCTTTGAATTTTTCTTTGCGAAAAAAGCAGGAATGCTCTTTCTTCAACATTCGAGCAGGGCTGTGCGAAATTCGAGGTTCTTTCATTTTTAATTTTGACACTATTATTTTTACTGGCTAGAATGTGAAACTAGGCCACGCTGTCTTGTGAGAGTTCTTTGGATATAACGCTCCTAATGGAATCTATTGTGCGTGGTTCACAGTATCCGCTCCGCGTTATTATACGCAGTGGTACGATCCCTTTTAGCACGAAAATATTGTGAAACATACGTAGAACGAATAGGAATATTTGAATGCTTCAGACTGGATTCCATTGATGTTCATTTATCAGGTAATGGTAATTTGTTTGAAAATAGACTACAACTGCAGTTTTATTGACCTTTATCATTTAACTCATCCTTCGTATTATTATTTTTATTTGTTTTGTTTCAAGTAACACCATTTGATATTAGAAAAAATTAAAAATATAAACCTGACGTCATTATTTTTTCAGAAATTTCCAACTTCACCAATTTCTAAATTCTTCACTATTATGGCAATTGCTCAGTCATTTTCCATTCCCTAAACATGCTATAATTCGTGCCGAATGTTGTGTACATGCTCACCTGCAATCATTATTCAGTTTTTTCCGGAAGTTCTGATGTTGTGTGGCGGGATGTTCCTTTTGATATCCTTTCTTACGAAAAACCAAAATGTATATGCATTGAAAGGGCTAACAAAGCACACATATATCTGACTATAAAAATCCTACATTATTAAGGAGACATACGACTCTTAAACATTCGCAAAAATGGTGGAAATCTGTGAAATTCGATACATTATATCTCTGAAGCAATGCAATTCACAACCTCACTTTTATTAAAGAAAAATACATGTTATTTCTCTTATAGTACACACATTTTCAAACCTTCATATTGGTATGTATTTATTTGAGAGAGTAATAAATATGGGTTGCAGCCAATGCATTTTCCCCCCACCTCACTTCTGTAGCACCTCTCTCTCGATCTGATTGCAACGCCCTCTTGGAGAAGGATAAAAGAACTACCCAGACTAGAGATATCTCTCATCACGTCCAGAACTGGAATAAAGCTGCTATTGAACGGGGAAATCCCCCCCGAGCATATACTAGACAAGCATATACTAGCATATCCATGATCTTTAATGTAAACATTTTGCGTTTGTCTTTGTAAATTAAAATTATTTTAGTTATCTGGGCTATTTTCTTTTGTAGCTGCTTACCGTAGTTATAATTGGAGCCCAACGTTAAAAAATATGTCGAAGTTTGTGCAACTATGCACTGTTAAAAGTCATTAATTCGGAAACGCGTTATTCTTCAAGCAATCCTGCACTGGTGAGATTTTACCAAAGGAAATTTAAAATAGCAACCCTGCTCTACAGATACGTGAAGCCCCTGTACGTTATGGAAACAAGTGCTGCTAGCACTTCAAAAGTTTTGCAAATACGGAAAAGTGCCACCCTGGCACCTGTAACCAGAAGCACTAAGGTTCT
>BGPR01040389.1:0-13975 GCA_013235015.1 Araneus ventricosus | reverse complement strand
TACGGTTGTGGTAGTATAAATTGTTTTCTTGGGAATTCAATTCCAAAGCAGAATTTTCTCTTTAGTATTCATTGCATTGCCTATTTTATCGCGCCTGCTTCAAAGTAATATTTTTTTGAAACGTGCCAACAGTTATTTGATTTCAGGTTTGTTTGCTTTTTTGTTTTACTTTCTCGTATACGAAGTATACAAAGAGAAGGTATCTCCACTACGAATCTCCACTTAGAAAGTATACGAGAAAGTTTAGGGGAGACTACTCCCGCTGGTTGAAAAAATATTTTGAGCAGAACAATAATTTGCAAAAAAACAAGATTTTATTAACATATTATTCAAGCAAATTTCTCATTTCAATGTACAATCATATCAAGATATTCATAAAAATTGGAGCCACTATAATGTTCTTTCACGACATACGGGGGACTTTCAGAAAGTAAGTTTTGTCATGCTTTTCCACAAAGAAGATTTATCGCAATCCGAAACATACAAAGGCATAACAAAATAAAAACTTTTGGTTGTTTTTCCACATATTCTCCACTGGCATTGATAAATTCGTCATACCGTGAAATCAATTTGAAGAAACCTTCCTGATAACAGTCGGTGCCCACAGAGCGAACGAAGTTCCTCACAGCCGGCTGCACCTGTTCGTTGCTTCGGAAGTGTCGTTCCGATAGTGCTGGCTTCAATACAGAGAAAAGGTGAAGATGGGTGCCGAAGGACCTCACACTGATCACAAGATTGCAAGAATGGCAATCTTCGACGATAATGCAAGATCCCACACAGAAAAGGACAGTAAAGAAAACATCCGTCGACTGGGATGGGAGAGATTGGATCGCCCGGTCTACAGCCCTGATCTTACCCCACCAGATTTTCACCTTTTTCCTGAATTGAAATCAGAACTATCGGGACGTTACTACCGAAGCAATGAAGAGGTACGGCAAGCCCTGAGGAACTTCCTTAACTTCCTTCTCTCGTTGGGCACCGATTTCTACCAGGATGGTTTCTTGAAATTGATTTCACAGTATGACAGATGTGTCAACGTCGGAGGTGAAAATGTGGAAAAACAGCCAAAAGCTTTTATTTTGTGCGGCTATTGTATGCTTCGGATTGTAATAGAGCTTCCTTGTGAAAAAACATGACGAAACTTACTTTCGGTACGTCCCTCGTAGATTATATTAGTTCGTTCATCAACTAAAGGAATTCACTGCTAATAAATAAATATGTTTAAATCTAAATGCACCGATATATTACATTCCCTTACACAAAATTCATAAGATAGATGGCTTTTCCAATAGAGTTTGACCATATTTATTAAAGTTTATTTCTTAACTCCAGGACAGATAAAAAAAAATCAGTGACTGATTAAATATGCTAACATAAATATGAAATATCATATTTTTGTAAATTCGCAAACTAATTAAAAATGTTCTAAAAATAGGACACCAGGCTCCAATTAATTAAAGAGACTTTGTTATTTTAAGTTCAATTTACAAATATTTTGAATAAAATGATTTGAAACAATTCCTTTGAGCATGAAAACATAAATATGCTTTGCATTTCTCAAAAAAAGATGAAGTTTTGAAAGTACAACCTTTCAATTTGCATCTTTTTTTGCTTTGAACTTCTTTCAATCATATTGTTTATCCTTTCAAATCTCACGTCATTGCAAGGTCTGACAGATTTAAGTTTTTCTTTTGAGGTGTTGCAGCAGGGCTATTACCTGATGGACGTCCTGGTTTGGTAGGGGCTGCTGATTGATTTGAAAACGAGAGAGCTTTTCTGATATTTGAAATGTGAAGCCCAATAAATCTATTTAGTTTTTCTGAGGAATGCAACAATTTGCATCTCTTTTGTAACATGACCAAGAATTCATTATAGCCGTATTGAAACAATCAAAGGTGATGCTTCATTTTTTGCTCTTTATAGCCGTTTGGTACAATGACATTAATGAGACATGCTTGTTCACCCTCCCCATACTTTTATTCCCGTTGGTGTGGCGTGGAAGTTTGGAGAGGGGATGCCAGCTCAAATGTCGTCCTCGTCATCTGACAGAGGGTCAAAATTACGAGGTCCGTCCCCAAATAGCCCTCGTGTTTCTTCAAAACGGGACGTTAATATACCAAACTAAACTAAACCCCATACTTTTATTGTAATACTTTACAATTTCAGGTCTGGAATCTTGAACAAAAGTGACATCTTTTTTGCTCCATCGTTTAACTACGTCCGCACGATTGCCTTACCATTTCACTACAGCGATTTTTCCAGCTTCTGTAACAGCTTCGGAAATTTATCTGTATTACCTCGTCCCTCCGTTTTCAATTTTTAATCAATTTTAATGGTTAATAATTGAATAATATCTGTAAAATATTCAAAATTGACCTCCAACACAATGTTTTCTTAGAAGAAATATCGTTAACTTTAAAATAAATAAAATTTTGTATTATAGACACCTGGAACTCTAATAATAGAACAAGTATAAACATTCAGGTTGTTTGCTCCAAGCCCTGTTCTCCTATTTATGTTAAAAGCATTGAATTAGGCAGAAATGTCTGATTTATACTATGGGATATTTCAAAAAGTAGACGATTAAATATAATAATGTTTCTCAGAACTCAAAACACATTCACTTGCGTTTTGACTGCAGATGGTCAGAAGCCTCCATAATTTTCTTTGTTACAACTATGATGCCAATTATTGAGCAGAAATAAAAGCATCTTGCTATTATTTAATGCATAATTAGCAGTACCTAGAGTTTTGAAGTTTAAATTCTTAAAAATGGGGAATCTATAGTAATATAAAAATGTGACCTAATACTAGCACACCAGGGCCGAAGGGATTAAAAGAGATATATCCTAAAAATGATTAAACTAACAAGGAGTATTTCAACTTCTGTTTAATTTCAGTAATTCGAAATGCCCATAGCAGTACTGAAAACGTCTTTTAATATTTCAGTGAAGATATTTCCTGTAGGATAGTAAAAATAACACTAACGTTGTTTCAGATAGGATAGGGAATATTTCACTAACGATATTTTAGGTAGAAGAGGAAGTCTTTTAGAAGCAGGCATACGACATCAATTTTAATCTTCTTTGCCAAATTTTTAATTTGAAACTGGCATTGACAAAATTAAAATGTTTCCTATGTGATATTCTTCTTGTTCGGTAATATCTTGTATCTTGCTGATGTTTTGTTCGTCGATGCAGAAAAATTTATCTCACTAATTAACTAAGGTTATAATATTTTGAGAAACAGATTTTGTAAATTTCTATTACCATATCATAAAACCATATCTAGAAATCTTGTAGAAATATGAACTCTCTTCTTTACTCAAATAAAAAAATTGCACTAACCAGGGGGAAAAAACACGCTATACTACGAATGGACTTTCTTCATTCCGGCATAATCATAAAATGCAATGTTTAACTAACACTGAACTGTTACTTAATTTCATAGAATTTTTTTCTATTCATGCTTACAAAATATCATTAATCCAAACAGCCGAAATATTTTTTACAACTATGAAGACAATAAAAGAATTAGATTGACTTATTAAGTATATCATGATTTAACAGAAATAAAAAGGAAATATCTATACTGGTAAGGACTTAACCCTTTAAAGGACCATTTTTTTAGTAGTGTTATAGTAAAATGGCTTTGGCATTGAGATTTGGGCGGGCCGAAAAAGTCGAAGTATCTTAGATCTTCTAGCGATAGTGCGGAAAAGTTGCTAACTCCCATCATTAAAAAGTGTGCAAAATCTTATAAATCTGAATTGATATCCTCTGCCGCCTCAATGGCCAGAAAGTTGAGAACATTGGACTAAAAGTGGTCAAAATTCAAAAATTAATAACAAATCACAGATTTCGTTGATCGGTTTGCGGTAGTGCTTAAAAATGACTATTTATTAACAACAACATCTTTACAAATTTTAGAATTATAGTTTAGTATCTTCTGCCGCCTCAACGGTGCTGAATTTTGGAAATTTAAGACGAATTTTTAAATAAATACACGTTTTTATTTATATCATTATAATGCGAATCGAAACTTGATTAAATCTTTGAAACATAAAAAATTACAAAACCACTATTTTTTTCAATATTTTTTGGACTCAAATTGTGACATTTGTTTCCTGGATTCTAGTGCAGCTCTGATAAATCCATCCTTGTTCTGCGGTCCAACTCTTTTTCTGGAGGCTTCAGTGACGAGTTTCGCAATTCGCACAACTGCTTGCGTGTGTGAAGGAAATTTAATAAAGTCTCAGCCGTCCATTGGCACATCGTCCTGTATCATCTTCAGAAGTTCATGAGAACTGATCTGTCTGAGAACTGTAGGCGGTGTGACATTACAAGCTGGCCAGTCAATGAGATCTACGTAGTCTGCAGCTCGAAAGTTAACATCAGGAATAACGAATCTATGAACAGAATTTCCCTGTGAGCCAATTTCAGCATTTATGAATATGTAACCAATGCAATATTGGATGATTTTAGCAACCTTATTTTTCTGTGATGTGACGGCACAGTCGTGAACACTGGAGTGTTTAATGGTGTAATTTGCAGGCTTGAATTGAAACTTCATCGACCAATCCAATGCATTATCAGCTTACTTCATTTCAACGAATTGCCATTACGACGCCTATTTTAGCGCAAGTCTTCTGGTCCCTCGTCTTACGCCGGAGACAATACACGAAACCTGAAAGGATGCGAGAAGCTGCCACTTGTTGCTTTTAATAGTATTGAATGTGACTTGCCAGGAATTGATCCCACCAACTTAAGTTTTGATCAGAAATACTTATTATAAATTTCCGCAGCCAATAGTTCTGGCGTTGGTTCTTCAGATCTAGTGAAGCGTCCACCGGGCACGTTGAATTTGGCCCGCTGGCTAACAACTGCAAATCGAATATTGAGGCTTTATATATAAACATCTGACCAATAAAATGAGTTGATAAATTTACAACGCATCACATGAGTTGATGAGTTGATCATTCTAAGAGTTTACGCACCCTCATGGTTCCGAATTAAGGTTGATCATTGCATAAAGTGTTGTGCTAGACACTTGTGGCATTTCATCAGCTCATGTCGATACTTACCTAAGAAGTATCGTGATATAATTGAACCAGTTATTTCTCGCAACGCTTACACTTTGCGGCTCCAGAAAACATGCTTTTGGCTATGTTAACTATTGAGCGATGCCATATTTGAACCCTTCCAGCTCGGCGAATAATGAAGGTAAGGGAAATTGGCCATGATGGTAATTATGTTCGTAGATTCATTATCCCTGTTGTTAACATTCGAGCTACGGACTACGTAGATCTCATTGAGTGGCAAGCTTGTAATGTCACACCGCCTACAGTTCTCAGACATATCAGTTGTCATGAACTTCTGAAGATGATACAGGACGATGTGCCAATGGACGGTTAGGACTTTATTAAATTTCCTTCACACACGCAAGCAGTTGAGGGAATTGTGAAACTCGTTACTGAAGCCTCCAGGAAAAAAGTTGGACCGCCGAACGGGGATAGATTTATTAGAGCTACCATAGAATCCATAAAACAAATGTCACAATTTGAGTACAAAAAAGATTAGAAAAATTGCGCTTTTGCAATTTTGTATGTTTCAAAGGTTAAATCAAGTTTCTATTCGCATTATAATGTTATAAGTAAAAACGTGTATTTATTTAAAAATTCGCCTTTAATTAACAATATTCAGCGCCGTTGAGGCGGCTGAAGATATTAACCAATAATTCTAAAATTTTATAAAGGTGTTGTTGTTAATAAATAGTATTTTTAAGCACTACCTCGAATCGATCAACGAAACCTGTGTTTTTTTTATTAATTTTTTAATTTTGGCCATTTTTCGTCCAATTTTCACAACTTTCTGCCCATTGAGGCGGTAGAAGATATCATTTCAGAGTTATAAGATTTTGCACACTTTTTAATTATGGGAGTTCGCAACTTTTCCGCACTACCGCTAAAAGATCTAAGAAACTTCGACTTTTACGACCCGCTCTAATTGAGATTCATTTAAGAAAAACATCATTTTTATTATTTGATTAAATTTAATTTTTTGTTAAATAATTTTGGTAATAAATAATTAATTATCAAGTCCATACACTTCGTTATAGTTTGAGAAAAGAAACTGGAACATCTCGGTTTTTAATTCATCGAAAGATTGGGGAGAACTTATGCCAACCTTAAAAATTATATTTAAAATTTAATGAATTTGGTGGTAAGTATACTTACCATGACCTTATAAAAGGTTAAGAAATTATTTTGGAAAAAAAATTTTGAATTTTTAGTAAGATGATTTAGGATATCGGCATTTAATCTTTTAAAGATTGATGATGGCAAAGATTGCATAACTAAACTTTGTTTCAATTTATATCAGCCGAAAGGAACGAAACTAAATAGTTTATGCAATTTATACCGAAATTTAGCTCGAGAGGGAAATAATTATTATAAAGCTAATTCCCTCTGAAACAGGTTCTTTAGGTTCCCCTGTATTTCCCCAGAAAAATCCCAAAAAATCCTCCTTGGGCAACACTCTTAAATTTTTAGTAAACGTCCGTCATCTTGGATTTTTCCCCAAACGCATTAACTCAGCAATGAACAATCATAGAGAAGGGATTTTGGTGTCAAACGTTTTTGTTTCGGAAGAAAAGCTCATCACTGCAATAAAAAGTCTAAAATAGAGATTTGGTATAATTTTATTTACATAAAAGAAATTTGAAAACATACAAAAAGAGTAGTTTCTTAATAATGAGTTGTAGAATTCAGTATTTAATTACACAGTAAATTTAAAATTTTTTAAATATAATTTATCAAATCCATTCGACAAAAGAAAACTTTTTTCTGCTTTGCTGCATAATTTAGGCTGGTGTATTTCCTACAGCGAGATCTGTAAGTATGAAACTCTCATGACAATGAACGCTTCAAGTGAAGTTCAGGACAATGGATTTGTTCAGTTTGTCCTCGACAGTGCGGATCACAATAATCACAACACGCGAACTGTGGATGAATATGGAACTTTTGATGTGATGGAAGGAGTACAGTGTGTTATGCCTGCTTCAACTGTTCAGACGAGTTTTTTTATTCCACGACCGAAGATTATACCATTGGCATATATTGTTGGAAAATTTGGATTCATCCCAATCGTTACTCACGACTTACCCAAGAACCATGGATTGAATAGCCTGGTAATAAAAGACGTCCTCTCTCTGAAATTGCAACCGATGGATGTCGAAACCGGAACCACATAATATTGTATTTTGATGGCTGGTCGCAAATGAGATGAGGAACCTCATACGGGATGTAGTGGTTTCGTAGAAATTGCCACAGGAAAAAAAATGTTACGAAAAGTCAGCAGTGATACCCTTACCCTTCGTCAATCTTCAACGTTCTAACCCCTGCTCAATTAACACCTGTATTGGTTTCGCTGCTGAAGAATACAGGAAGCGGCAACAAAGGTGTATTGTGACATTTGATCAGACGCTTTTCATTAGAGCCATGGATATAGTCTCTGAAGCGGACGAAACTGATGATCTGTCCAAGTAATAGTGAGACTAGGTGGATTCCATCTGCTTATGAGTTACATGGGTGCAGTTGGAAAAATCACGGCTGGCAGTGGTCTCGAAGAAATGTGGCGTGAGGTATTTACTAAGAACTGTGTTGTCCACATGGCTAAAGGGCTTATGCAAGAGCATTACGTGTTCATTTGCTTACTCAGGCAGTAGTCGGACTTTTGATTTTGGAGTATTGTGAGGAAAACGGATTTTTAAACGGTTCTGACTTCGAAAATCTCAGATAAATTAACAATGAGGTGATAGACATTCTTCCTCCGAAGAATCTTTTCTATCAAAAGTCACATCTTTAGTGAGTGCTGTATCCAACGCGGGAAGACACTAGAAGGAACGAGCCGTACATCTAAATTATGGTTGCAGTATTTCAAGGAAGTTTCTGTAATGCATGACTTCGTGACAGCTAGTCTAAACTTAAGACTAGTTTGCCGGATCTAAATGTTTGAAAATTTCGTGAGTGGGGGTTATTTTACAGTTCGGCGATCAGATAAGTTTTGGTGAGGCGTTTGGACGGACATGACCATAGAGCAGGTCGTAATGCGACCTATAAAGGTTAGCGGCGGCTTGGCACAAGGGCGAAATATGTCTGATAGCGTCGTAGCGCGTTGGATTTGCATCATGCCGGGTAATGGAAGCAGTGGAAGTTTTCGCTGGAGTAACGGGTGAATCCTCCGAACAGCACATTTCTTCATCAAAGCGGCAGACGCGAGATACGAGAAATTTTTAATTTGGCTGAAACAACATTTGCCCTTCAACAAATTCGAAGAGCTCATTTGCCATGTCTTCAGGAATTGTTGAAGACCATAGAGTTGTCTTGTGACTCAGCAGAGGAGCTAGTCGAAAATGATGGCAAAGGAATCATGGGAAAAAGATTTGCTGACCTGACTTAGAAGAGGAAAGTGCAAGTGATCACACTGGTTTCTATATGAAATACTATAATAGTTGATAAAGATTCTCTAGTTGTTAACCTTAACTAACTGTTCCACCCCATCGAGTGTGTTATAAGAAGTGCGGCTGGGAAGGTTGCGAAGGCTGTCTACAGTATGAATTGGCATCTTACCCTCAGTCTTTATTCGACGACGTTGGTCTTCGCGCGGGAAAGAAATCGAACATTATCAATGTCATCGATAAGATGTGCAAGATTAGCAATAAACTGCCTGAAAACCAAAGCTACATTATCGACGGTGGGGATCTTTTGCACAGAGTACATTGTCTCAGTTCAGCAACGTATGGTGATTTGTGAAACGACTACTTGGATTATGTAAACCGAAATTACGGAACAACTGTCATTGTAGTGTTCGACGGATACGATCCAAGTACGAAGGGTGCAGTAAATATGCGACGAGCTGTAGAGAAATCAGCTGCGAGATTGATGTAGCTCCATCCAATGCTGTGACAATTGCGAAAGAGAGATTCTTGTCAAGCGTTGAGAATAAAAAATAATTTTTGAAATTCTCTTTAGCACAGAATTTAAGAAAGCAATGTTTCACGTTTTCCAGGCCCTTAGTGAATGCTTTGATTGTTGAAATGGCGAAGTCAGAAGCAGAGTGAGGACATGCAGCTGTTGTAGTTGGCACAAACTCAGATCTACTTGTACTCCTTGCTGTCTTGACGCAACCACAAGTTGCAGTGTACATGTTAGTTCAAGGAAATTTTACCACCACTAGAAAAGTTTACTGCAGCAGAGAATTGCACGAAGGCCTTGTCAATATGACGTAAGCCCCACTTTCGTTCACGCTTTTATGGGATGCGACACAACCACTTCTTTGTACTGAAAGGGTCCAATTTCAGGCTTCAAGAACCTACAAAATGACCGTGAAATGCAGAAATTTGTGGATATATTTAACATTTCAAACGCGTCACAGGATTTAATTTCAGCTGCAGGAGAATTCATCGTCCATTTGTACTGAGGTAAACGTTCAGGTGGACTTGACAAAACCAGATACAAGAAATATGTCCAGACCACTGGTAAAAAAAAATCCAAACTACGTAATTAATCTTATGTGCCTTCCTTCTACGTCAGCTGCCGCCAATCATCATAGTTGGAAAGTATATCTACAAGTCCAGGCGTGGAAGGGTAACGTCTTTTCAGTCAAAGACTGGGTCTGGACTTTCAATATTATAAGCCTGTCACATTCACTTTGCCTCCGTTGCTAGACAACCTGCTGCATCTCGTTCGATGTGGGTGCAAAGGAGACTGTTCCCGAAATTGTGAGTGCATGCGAAGTGGGCTTACGTGCAGCACTATGTGCAGCACTATGTGCAGCGAATGTGCAGGAGAGTACTGCTTCAATCGGAATATTTCGGATTCCGAAGATGAATGCGATACCGAGGACCATATCCAAGTCAAACATACCAGCGCGGCAACCAGATAGGATTGCTGAAAACGAAGACGATTTTAATGAAAGGCATTGAATACTACCTGTTTATTTATGCGTGCAAATTTTGATTAAAAAACATATAAATGATTTCCATCATGCTATATGTTTTTAAACAAATTTATTTTTTTATGAAAAAGTGCTGTTTCTGAAAGTTTTTATACCTGTTTTATGTTAATAAAATTATACCAACTCTCTATTTCAGACTTTTTATTGCAGTAATGAGTTCTTCTTCTAAAAATAGATACGTTTGACATTGACAGCACCTCTCTATGAGTGTCTCTTACTGAGTTATGGCGTTTTGGGGAAAATCGAAGATAGCTTACGTTTACTCAAAATTTAAGGGTGTTGCACAAAGAGAATTTTTTTTAATTTCTCTGGGGAAGTACAGGATTACCTAAAGAACCTATTTCAGATGGAATTAGCTTTATAATAATTAATTCCGACTCCAACCATAATTTCTTTATACTAAAATTCTGATTTTTCAAAAAATGGTTTTCTAATATTTCTATCGATAATTATCTTAAAGTATACATACGAAATGAAGAACAACAAAGGAAGATTATCTTTATTGAATGAATCTGCGCATAGGCTGTGCGGGATATTAAGCTTCCCATTATAGTACAGCACACGTTTGGTGTACAGTAAAATCAAGAAAAGCATATATACAAATATCACGTTCACAGTTAAATTTATTCAGTAAGGCCTCACATGCTATTAGGCGTTCACTTTGGCTTACCATAATATTTGCCTTAAATTCTACTGAAACCTCTTTATTCAACGACAGATAATAGAATTCATTTTTATAAACTTAAATAAGCGAATTGGAAACTTTTTTATGACATTTCTAACTCATGCTGGCAAGAATTTGTGATCTCATTGGTTGCTGCGAAGATCCTGAATATTTGCATCATCTTGCTGACGAACTCATTTCCATTATCCAGAATTCATGCAAAGTATCAATTCCGATTAAAAAGCAAGAAAAACATAGGGTTCCTTGGTGGACAACGGAATTCAATTGCAAGAGGAAACATGTAAATGCTCCAAGAAAGAGATTCCAAAGATGCAAAAATTTGTTATGAAAGAAATCTACAGGAACAAATATCAAGAGTTAAAAAATAAATATAGCTTGAAACTTTTGGATGCGAAGATAAACTCTTGGAAGGATTTTTTGGATGAAATTAATGTAAATAATGTGTGGAAGGAAGTGTATACCTTTGTAATCAAACAGAACTTTCAGTAAAGGGTTGAGAGAAGCGGAATTGCTCTTCCCTGTGGAACTGTGACGAATTCCTTGGAGAAGACAATCGATGAGGTTTTGTATAATTTTTTTCCTGAGGATTGTGAGAGCGATGGTAAAGATTGTCACAAACAAATACGGTATGACTCCCTTTTCAATAGCACCGCAGCCAATGATCCTCTTTTTACTCTTCATGAAATTGATTCTGTTGTTTGCAAACTGAAACTTAAAAAGTCTCCTGGCCGTGACTCTATTCCTAATGAAGTAATTAAAAAATTGCACCAAATGTACCCTCACCTTCTCTTGAAAGGTTTAAGTCGTGCTTTCGTCTCAAGACCTTTCCACGCTGTTCATTTCAAACATGTACGCATCCTGTCACCACTACGTCTTCCGCAAATGTTCAGTTTGTTACAGATAAAACATATGTTGTTCACGTACGTGTGATCACTTCTTGAGTTCTGCTCACAACAACTCGTGCCGATAACTTTTCCAACTCCTGTAGGAATGGATTCCAATTATCTTTGAGCATTTTACCAATTACTGAAAGTTTAACAAGCGGTGACGCACCCTGCATATCTAGATATATCTATAATTTATTGTGCATATGTATTATCTTCAATGCTCCAGAACGCGGAATTATCACGCGAAATGATATCATGCGCAATAAATATCATTTGTTCCCAATGTATTTAAAGCACAATATTCTGCTTTCAAATAACAGAAAGTACAGAGCTACAGTGGCTACAGTACTATTTGGCCTTCTCCAGTTTTAACACATGATCGAATAAGATGTTTCAAATTTTTTCTTTTAGCACACAAAACTAAATGACCTGGAAGTTGAACAAACAATATGGGTTCTGAAAAGTAACAAATAAATTTAACAATTGTATAAAACAGTAGGTCACATTTACCCAGCATAAATGTTTTAATAAAAAATATGAACTGAACACCCTGCAAGAAACGACACATCTTTCCATATGAAGAGGAAGTATAGACAGATAATACATAAATCAGTAACATGAAATCCTCTCTAAGATACGCTTTAATTTAACATCAGAAAGAGTGTAACGGTCATTTTGGACCGCAAATGAATTTCAAACGTTCATATATTTTTCCTCTTGATTTCTTATTCGTTTATTGACTTACTGATTATTCATAAAGAAGATGAAGAAAGAAATGATTTTTTCTCCTCGTTAAGGACACTATAAAAGTGTATATGTAGAAAGACTGGTTGTGGTCATTTTGACTGCTAAATAAACATCACATTCTATGATGTTATTTAACCTCTATTTTTGTTTTGTCTACTTTGTTATTTACTCTTTAAATGTTTTTCGACGATTATGTGATGAGAAGGAATATAAATGAGGGAGGGGTGGGGTGAAAATTGCAATTTTCAGCAATTCTTTTTGTACTGAAGTTTATGTTTCCTATTGAAATGACAGATATTCATTTCTTTGGTTCTTCTTTGTCTATTCGGTCATATATTTTATCTCATGATGGTCACGGAGAACCATTTAGAAAGAAATGCTGTCGGAAAGAACAAAATGTGTGCACACTGACCTGGAAACCAATTCCTTCTGATGGAAATTTGGATTGGATCACAAGATGCATATATTCCTGGCCGGCAATGAAAGTGAACCAACTCTGGACGAATATTTTACAGTAGAATTTGGTAACAGAACGATTTCTCCTCATCATGAAAATTCATCTATAAACATCAGATTAACAACAAGCAAGAAGTGTTTGAACCGTATCTGAGCAAAGTTCCTGGCACAATAATATTAATTGATGGAATACAAAAAAAAAAACAAGTTCTACTGCTACACACTCATTCTATACTGAAATTGAATTTAATCAAAAGAAGACCCTGAGGTTATTAAATTTTATAACTCGACTAATGTCTCTGATGTATGATCAGATGTCAGAAAGTATCCAAATCCACTTCCCGACGACATGGTTGGTACAAATCGTATTCAATATCCCTGATTTAGCTGCTACTCGATGTACGTACATATAATTGATGCTGATATACCGACATGACATTGGCTTTTATTTATAATTTTAAAAAGGAAGATGTTGGTTCAAAAATCAACGTCGTGATTGTATTTTGAATTTAAAGATGAGTTAACATTTATGTTTCTAAGACGTTCAAGGCCTGGATTTAACCTCCAGGTACAGATGATGGACCCCAAGCAGGAAGCGCAAGCAATGTAAAATCAATAGATGCTGTAATAAAACTATGAAATATTTGTCAGATTCCAAAAGTCAGCTTTCGTCTCTTGTACAAGCAAAAGATGAATTTTGTGTTTTATAGAAACCGTAAGAGGTAATGTAAGTAAACCACTTGTAATATTTTGAATGTATGATTTTAAAGCTGTTATCATGCTGAGGTATGATTTAAACTATTTTGTGTCATTGAAAGAAATTTACTATGTTTAATGCTTCATTTTGGCACCTCATTTTTACTCTTATTAATAATTGGATATTTTATATATATTTCATTTTCTCTCGAAAATATAAAACTAAGAAAAGTATTTAGAACAGGAAAATTAATGTGAAGGAAATGTAAATTTTAATAACGTGAAATGTATTCAAATGTCTGTCTTTGAATTAAATCTGAAAATGGTGTTGTTCTTGGTCATTAAAAAAGATAGTGGTCAAAATGACCGTTCGTTAGCTCCTTCTAGGTATGAAAAACGTAGAAGTATTTTGTTTTAATGCTATCTTCTCTGATTCTCCTTAACTATATCTGCCTTCAAAGATACACGTAAACCGGAACGAAGCACAG